>BDUI01002849.1:11322-27355 GCA_002335545.1 Apodemus speciosus | reverse complement strand
AGGCATGTTCTACTCTCCCAGCCTTATTTCCACGAGTCCCTATGTAATATCACTGCCAAGGAGAGCGCGATTCTCTCCTGTTCTAACCAGTGGCTGCCCACCATGGCTTCACAGCCGCTGAGTCCTCACAAAAGGAGGCAATAAATGGCACGCAGATGCAGATGGAGAGGTGGTTAGAATCGAGTCCCCTGATCAGAGAGTACGCGGACAGTAACCACTCTACTGTTTGGGCACATGACTTCCAACCGTATCCCCCCAGGAACTGTTCTTCCCATACTGTTTGGCCTTTCTTTTTTCTCTGCCAACCCACTCTTACCTTCTCTCTGGCCACTCATCCACTGATGTCGTTCCTCCTTTCAAAGCTAGACTCGGTGTTAACTTTATTCTCCACCTAGCAGTCCTGACTCTAGTGCGGCTGGACCTCCAGAGCTGGGTCAAAGGCCTCTGTTCAGTGCCGATGAGTTTTGCTAGTATGGTACCGACCCGTGGGCRATGGAACTCGCCTGTTTCCCACAGTCCTTTTCTTTCAAGGCCCCGTGCRCCCACACTAGGTATTTGGCCACCTACCAGTTTAYRTTTGGGGGTTCATTGCACAGCACTCGCTCTGCGCTGCTACAAAACCTGTCTAGCTGGCGGCAAAGTCGCGCAAGATGCTTTCATATTTAAGATCCCGGCTCCATCAAGCCCTCTCTGCCTTCCTACCCTAACAGACACATTATCCCTTAGGTTTGCACTGATGAAGGGGTGGCAGGCACTTGGCACACTAGATCACTGCAAATAATAGTCATCTTAGGAATAAATATGTAAATTGCACATGTTGCTGTCATGTGTGGGTCCCTGCACCTGGAATGGAAGGGAGCAGAGACCCAGGGTGGTGTCACTCAAGAGCTTTTACCAAGTGACAAGACCATCAGCGGCTGAGCTGCATTGTGTTGCTGTGACATTAACTGCAGACACAGCGTGCCACAGAGAAAGTTGACGCCCCCCTTTTTGAATAGAGCCCCAGGGGTAATTACCTCGACTATTGTTCTATTAGAAAGCCCCATTTATGCGCCTTCATCAATTCGGGATCTCGACATGAAAAATCGCAGGCATTAAGTGTTTAAGGCAATTTGCTTTCCAAATGAAGGACAAAAGTCTATTCTTGAGTCATCCATGCAGATGGCCAAAGCTCACCTCACAAGGAGCCTGAGGAGGGGGGGTTGCTAGAGGTACCTTCTCCCTAAACGGAGCCCCAGGACTTGTTCAAGGCCTGTCCCCTGTCATCAGTCCCAAGAGGATACACAGGTCTGGGTGGGCAGACCAGTTCGCACTGGTGGGGTGTGAACTGAGGTGGGTCCAGAAAACCCAGATGCACCTGGCTGCCCTGTGCTGGAGGGCCAGGCATGCTGTTCTGAGGAAAAGCTACAGAAACGTTGCTCACCTTGAGAAGTAAGCTCTCAGGGCAGGTCCGTGCTCTTCCACACGCCACAGAACATGAATCGGTTATGAGGTGTGCCATTCAATATGGAGTAAAATGGGAGACTTCTGAGCTACTTACCCCCACATGAGAACATAAAATGGGCACAAAAGAAAAGGCCAAAGCGTAACCAAAGAGATGGCCCCCAAAGCATTACTTACATTGAGTGAGGATCCCCGTTAAGGCGTTTTTAAAATTCTCCTTGGCTTCCTCCATTTCCTGCTCGTGGGTAGCCTTTTCATTCATGAGCCTGCGCACGTGGCTGTTGGCCGACTGAACCATGGAGTAGAACTGGTTTGCCGAGCGTCGATTCACCTCCCCGCGCTCGATCCAGGACAGCAGAACTGTAATAGCCTCGGAGAACTTGCCGTCATCTAGAACGGAAGGTGACGGTAAGAACGAGCCACTTCGTCAGGCCACTTTGTCAGGCTGTTCTCAAAGCACGTGAGGTCTCCCCACGCAGCGCTTTCTCAGAACTTGGCAAATTAGCTTYCCTCGGAAGGCGGCTTTGTCATTCCACAGTTTATCTTTTCTCTTCTTCCTCGGCTTCCATGGAGCCGCCTAGAACCTCTCACCCAGCTGTCCCTCCAGGAGCTGTGCTAGGAGTTCTTAGCTATCACCTGCCACCCCATTCTCACATGAAACCTAGACTGTGCTTTAAGGTCGACTCCAAGACCTTACTGGCCTATTTGGCCTTCACTGTATTTCTTTATCAGAAATGCCATATGACGATATAATTACTTTTGGTATTAATACAGATAGCTAAGTTGGCGTCAACATAGCTAGACCATAGGAAAAATTATCTTAAAACTTCTTGTAGTAGGATACACTGTTCCCAGAGCAGGCAGGAGAAATAAAGTCATTTATTGTTCTACTGAAATTCAAAGGTAATTTCACGTTCAGTTTAATATAATAGATTTCATTACAATGAAAAATGGAGTGTTTGCTGGTTTTCCACACAAGGGGGAGTGTTCCCCGCGGTGGTCAGCCTTGGCTTTGGGTGGCCAGTGCAAGGCCTGTTTGAGCTTGCTTTGAGCCTCAGGTGKGAGTAATCTGTAAATAAATGATAAAGTTTATTTCAAAGAAAACAAATAGGCCTGCTTGTTTGGGGATCGTTGCATGGYGCRTGGAGGAAGGCAGGTGCGCAGGTGATTAAGTTAATTACACCTGGAAGGTGTGCGCCGCCTATTACAGCATTAATCGATGCGACTACTGCTGATGGCTCCTTGGGCACTTTCCAAGCGAAATCAAGGGGCGAAAACTTTCATTTATAYGTTTCTACTTCTGGCCGATGTGATATAGGAAAAGCCACCTTTTTTATCGAGTAAGGAAGATAGACTCTTAGTCCTCAAAATAAGCAGCAAAACCAGACCTTAATAACCAGATACTTACCCACTCTCTTCTCTGCAGGTCCTGTCTGCTSTATAGAGGACTTTCAGAGACACTCCCTGTATTGTTTAGTTTTATAAACAAATACACACTCCAGGTGGACAGATGGAGACTCAGAAGGAAATTTCGCTTTTATTTAGCACAATTTTTTCCCCCTAAATCAACCATTGCCTCCTGGTTGTCAGTACTCTATTTTCAGRGTGCTTTGTGAATCTGGCGGCATGTTGTCTAAGTTATCTCTAGCCTTCTTTTTCTGAGTCCTCCCTAGCCGGGTACCWTTTCCTTCGTAAGGCTGTTACTTGCCCAGAGACGTGTTTGGTACAGCAGGGCAGGGCTCCCCTCCGCTTAGGATCCCGTGGAGACCTGCAGTCTACCTTCTCCAGACTCAAAGCTGCTGTTGCTGATGTAAGACAGGCCATAATATACAGTTTCCTGCTGGACTTAGGGCATCAAATGTCCCCAGCAGCCTGCTGATCAAACCTGTGCTCCCCTCTGACCCGAGGAGGCATTGGCAGAGGCACACCCACCCACGGGGGAGACTCCAGTCTCCTTGCAAGATTTCTTTCTTGAGCACAGAGCACAGAGCACAGTCTTAATACCTGAGCCAACTCATGCAATTGTGTTGACTCTGGGACTTCAGTCTGAGTTCAGCCCTCTGTGAACTCCGGCGGCTGTGGTTTCTTATCTCATTTCATGGACCGAATCGGCTTGGGTTAAGATAAAATCCATCATACAACTTAACATTACACTCAGCCCACGGAGAGGCCCATAATTTAGCATTATGTTTGTGAGAGGCCCACTGTGACTCTTAAGAGTCAGAATAAATTCTGCCTCCCTACACACTCTCCCCCTCTCCCTGCCAATATATGTTAGGAGAATGGACCGCGGGACAGACAGCAGGAGTAAACCGGATACTTATAAGAAATCTTTTTTTCCCCTTAAAAAGAAAATCACAACAGGAAAGACGATTGACTTCATGAGGTTTTTTTTTTCTTTTCTTTCTTTTTTTTAACCTTGCTGTGACTTAAGTCTCCACATGGTACCAAGAAAGGGGGACATCTTTGACTTTTTTTTTTAAGCTCAGAAAGAAAATAGAGAAAGCAAAGTGTAAAATCGCTCATTTAACTCAGTTTTCCTCCCCTGGTACTCTCTTCTCTCACTCCTGGTTGCTAGTTCCTAGGTATAATGAGCTTCTACCAGAAAGAACACATTGAAGTGCTTAAAGAGCAAAACAAAACAAAACAAAAATAGCAGCGGCAGCAACAACAACAACAAAACCATTGTGTTTGCTCAGCTYGAAAAGCACGTCTTCTTGCTCCTCACTGCTATGACTGGGACTCAGAGTTGGTCTTTAGTGACCAGGAGGAGTTAATGGGTAGTTAGCTGTCTGACAGAAAATAGCATCACAAGGACTGAGCAGCAGACAGCCCAGTACTGAAGACGTAGGCARCCAGAGAGGCAATCTGCCYATTGGCCAGTCACAGAATCCAACCAATGTAAGWGAAGGGTGTAGTTTCGAGAACTCCCAAGTTTTCCTTGGTTTCTGGACCCTTTGGGACCAGCAGACTGATAATGATTGATGTGCTACCGCTCATGTTAAATTTAAAACATGTTAGTTGAGGCTCACTTAGAAATGCCAGTCAACATTTGTTGCCATATTAGAAGTGACTTCAATTTATACTTATTAACACCAACTCAGTGGCTCCTGTTGGATGGCTACTGGAGCATACTGAGGACGGTCATTTTCAATTCACGACTGTAAATTCAATTTGGTATTCAGTGGAAAAATCACCGAGAAAGCCGAAAACAATATAAACTAATTTAAGCAGGATTTAGATTGCGGCGTTATTAAAGCTATTCATGTGGAAGGAAATTAACGCTGCTCATAAAATCACATCAAAGACGCACTTATAAAACTTCCGAATTCTCTCCTTGTCCCCGCTTGGGCGTGACTCTGAGCAGAGTGAAGTTTAGGAACTGGAGTGTGCAGATGTGCCTTTCTACAGCAAGAATGTGCTGTGGAGGAGTGTGGACCATTTGCCCGTTTCAGATTACTCAGTGTTTCCAAGATGGGTCCTTACCACATCACACCCCTCTGCCTGGTACGGGAAATGTGCTTGCCAGGCTCCCTCCCCCCGCTGACATTTTTCTTCCAGCGTATCTGTTTGCCGAGCCCATTTGGACAAGCACCGTGGACATGGCCTCTGYGCRTCTATCTCAGGGACCTTCCCTCTCYGTCCCACYGCCAGCCGTTACTCCCCCTTCAAGAGGCAGCCTATGTCATCGYTACGAAGGAGAACTCCCTGGCTACTGGGTGTGAAGTGAGCACATCCTTGCTGTGTTTTTACCATTCCCTATGAACTCCACTGGCATAGTCACCCTGGGCAGTGATGGCCTTCTTTCTGTTACCTCTGAGGTAACAGCTGAGGGGCTGAGGGGCGGTTATTACAATGAAACGTCCCAAACACACTGACACCCTCTGATCACTTTCTGTTTGTGGCCATATTTTATCTATTTCTCAAAGATATGTAGTGATTAATGCTGGGCAAGGCACAAACTCAATGACTGAAATGTGGAAAYTGATWCTAAGGACGTTTAATTTTGTGTTCAAGAGCATTTATACATACTTCATTGTCATGCTCTCAAGACAAAGAAACAGACCACTGAGGTCATGAGCACTGGGCATAAAAGTCAAGACTGGGGCTAGAAAGGTAGCTAGGGGTTAAGAGCATGGGCTCTTCTTCCCGAGGTCCTGAGTTCAATTCCCAGCAACCGCATGGTTGTTCACAACCATCTATAATGTAATCTGGTGCCCTCTTCTGGGATGTAAATGTACATGCAGACAGAGCGCTCACATAAAATAAATCTTTAGAAAAGAAAGGAAGGGAGGAAGGGAGAGAGGGAAGGAGGGAAGAAGGAAGGGAGGGAGGGAGGAAGAAAGAGAGAAGWAAAGAGAAGAGAAATTAAAAGAAAGTTACAAGTGATGTTGGACACTCTAGGAGAACTGGAAAGTACCCAGGACAGCCAAATATCTAACTGGATTCTCAGTTGGTTAAAAATGTTTTGGAAAGCATGTGTAATTCGGGGGAGGTAATGCCAATTTGTTAGCTTTGGAAGGCTAAATAAGTAATTATAATTCCCATCTTTTGTTTCTCAGTGACCATAGCTGAATCTATGMCATCTTGTTCTATGTCTGGTCATTTCTGACTTTGCTCGACCTCTTCTTCATGTTTGGTGAACACCTGCTACACAGTTGACATTAAAATTGCCAACAGGATAGCCTGCTATTCCAAGTCTGCAAGCCAAAGCATCCTTGAGAACTTGTTAAAAACACACTCAGCTTTTCTCAGAATCCCCCAACTGTGACTGTGCTTCACCCCTTAGATACAATTGGAAGTCTCAGACACACTGCAGGAAATGATTCGGGGGTGGGGCGGGGAAGCCAGGTAACCTGGTTAGTTGTTGAGCTAAGTTAAGAGATAACAGGAACCTGAAATGGAAAGTAGTAACTAAAATTTAAGTGAATTTTGAAAGGATTTGATGTGATTTTTATGAGCTTTGCAAGTGTCTGTCTCTAAATCCCCATTTTCAATAAAAGAATAATTGTCACTGTGAACAGGAAAGAGAAAAGTCACCTAAGAACTGGAAATGGGTATGGAGATCAATTCAGATCCCCTCAGAGGGATGTTGGACATGGAGCAGCCACCCCCACCCCCACCCCCACTTTTGCCTTCACTGGGGTGTATACTTTGGTTTGTCTTTGACTAGACTATTTTACAGCTCTGAAGAGAGAACATAAATTGTGGAAATGAACAGTGCAAATAATACTCTGTAACAATGCAAGGGATTTTTGCTCAGTAGAAATTTAAATCTTCATAAAGTAAATTACATGAGAAATTTCCAGCTACCATCATAGTTAGAAATCAGTATGCGATTACTTTTTAGAGTTGTAGAATATCTTTTGAATTTTTGTTTCTGTTCAATCATGGAAGCGCTCTTACTGTTCTTTTATAAACTCAGACATAAATAAAGGCAAAAAAAACCCACCTAAGTTTCTTATCCCATGCCCATAGCCTGGCTTTAATCTGCCTGTTGTTCCAGGGATAAATCTTCCCTTAGCACACAGGGGCAAGGAAAACTACCCATCAGTTCGGTGCCTCTCCCCAGCCCCTGGCGCCATTATCCACATACCGGTCTGGTTAAAATTTGCCATCGCCCCCACCTTCTGCAGGCTGGGAGTCTCAGGTATGATGATAGTGTCCACCATGCCTCCAAAAAGGTACATTTCTGGGGTTAAGAATCTGTGGCAAAGAAATCAGGGACACCTTGCAAATACAAACTGGGGTGTGTTCCAGTGATGTCGCTTAACTCGTTAATTAATGAAGACTCAGTAAGATGTTAAAATGGTTCAAAGGAGAATTTGGCCCACGGAAGTCTTTGGTTTTTTGGCTGCTTAACTGTCTGTGCACCAGTTAACCAGGAAAGCATATAAAGGCTACGCAAGTGGTTAATGCTCCTCTCTGCCCCAACACAATCTCCTCGGTTACTTAGTGTTCCTAAAATGTGCAAATTAAGAGGGAAATACAAAAAGTGCACTGGTTATTTCCCCTGTAGGGCCAAGGAAAATGTTTCGAAATGGCCTCTCTTGCTTTCATGAAGGTCAATAACATCCCCCCCTCAAAGTGCTTCTCAGGGAGGCTCCCTGTACTTCATATTTCCCCTGCCYGAAGGAGGAGGCCTGTACTTCATATTTCCCCTGCCCGAAGGAGGAGGTCTGGCTGTTAGCTAATGGAATGTCCACCTGGCTCATAGCATTATTGATTTTTACTTTCATAGAACCATAAATATTGACTAGCATCTCCAGAATGCCAGCCACATTTCCCACACCCACCAAAGGATGCCAGGCACACTCTATGCAAATATGAGCCTGGTCCTTTGAAAATTACAGCACAATTCCAGGGAGACTCAGTTCTCAGTGACATTATGAGTAGACTCCCAAGGGCATTGGTGAGAGAATTTGGGCAGAGGTTCCCGTGATGCAAAGAGAGAGTCTTCCTAATGAAACATTGTGTGAATCTTTCCAAGGGGGAGAAAGTACTGATAAACTTTTAAAATGTTCTTGCCCAACGAAATCTCCAGTGGATGAAGATATAATGCTTCTTCGTGGTCAAATCAATCTCTTCTTTGTGCGGCCCAGACCCTGGGCCCCTTCAGGGCTGCTCAGGTCTGTGTTAGAAACACTAGAATTCATTATCTCATCTGTCTGGTGCCACTGTTTCCAATAAAGTGTAATTATGGTGCTATTGAGCTCCATCTCGCTCTCCCGGAGCCATGCCATAAACTTCAGGTCCCTGCACTGTTACTTCCCAGTCAGTCTTCATTACGTTGAATTGTCTCACAACAATGTCTATTTAATCAGCAGGGTGCCCACTGATTTTCTGTTTTAGAATTTGTATTAATGAAACCAATGGCTGGCGACTCTCCTCCTTCGACACTACACAGTTGCAACTCTGCTGTTTCCTCTGGCTCTGGGAAGCCAGGCAGCCGGCGAACCGGGAGATGGGGGTCCCCAAAGACACCCCCTTCTCTCATGCTTGTGACATCATTGGTTTGGCTACCTCTCTAGGGAAAGCAGCCTGGAGTTTCCATCCACCATAGTGCACACTGCTGCTAATAGTATTTGTATGTTTCACTGTTCTAAGTAGCAAGTGCAGGGTGATTTGTCATTTTTTTCATTACCCAAAACATTGCCTAGATTCTATGAGGCAGGGTCTGACATGGTGTTTTCTCTTCCCCTAGTACCTAGCACTGTTACCCAGTGTCGTGTATTTGTAAAACACTTAAGCAAATACTTCTTCCTTGATTGGCCGCAGACTGAACATAATCACTTCTCTCACTTCCAGCCATGTATGGTAGCTCTAGGGCCAGAAATGCAATATGCCCACAGATTCAGATACTTGGAGAAGAGAGAGGAATTAATGTGCCCAACACCTACTGTGTGCAACTAACTGTGTTGGGAAGCCTTGCAGGTCATATTAAGATTTGATTGATACAGATTTTGCTGAATGTGGATGATCTTCAAAACAAAATTACAAGAATGAACACGTACGGTGTTAAAGAGGAGAAAAATATCTAATAAACCTAGGATAGCAAGGTTTCTCACAGGAGGAAAAAATCAAATCCAATTAGGTCTTTTCAGATTCTTTCTGACACAGGTTTCTGTGCCCTCCGACTTGACTGAATTTTATATCCCCGCATCAATGAAATCATCTTCAGGGAAACAGTTTCCTGGCTCCTCCTGCCTGGCTTTACAGTGTTACAAGGAGCAGAGAGTGGATTTCCTCTTGGAGGCAGCCAATTTCCTAAGCAATTAAATGCTGTTTATATTCCAAACTCTGTGCTTGGGTTGAAATTGTCAAGCTTGATATTACCTGACTCTAGCCTAAGATGTATCTGCAGCTAATTCATTCCAGTGTAAGAGCCATCTATTAAAATTTCCAATCTGTTCTCTCCTCAAGGGATCACACAGTACTTGGCAAAGGCATGGCTTCCGAATTCTGCAAATTATACTCATCTATATAAATATACATTTTTGAAATGGCAAGGCTCACAAATTACTCCAGCAAATTGACATCCCAATCTGCTGTCCTCCAAAAGTAGAGGGAAATGCCATGTACCTTATACACACAATTGGCACTTTTGATGTTGGCTTCATAGAAATAACATAACGCTAGACACCAGACCTTCATGAAATTCCTCCAGGCAATACAGAACTAAGGTGTAGCTGAGACTGAATCCATCTTAAGAGTCTCACGCTCTAGGGATGGAGCTACCAGGGCTGGAAAACAGTCAGGCTAAGGAGACCACAGTGTGATACCACCAAATTCACTTGATGTTTGCAAAAAAGGAGATTTATTCCAATGAGCGTTCCTGGATATAAATCTTGTTCTTCCTCATTCTGGACTCTCATAATAGTTTCTAAGCTGAATTTACATTGCATATGCTTTCTCATTGAAGGGGTAGCCTCTGTCTATAGAGTTATGCCTGTATCATGGATGTTCTGGATAGGTACCAAGAAAGCCAGCAGGTAGTACTGCTGGAGAGTGGCTGGAGAGAAGCAATTCAGTGGCTAATTAGGAGTCCTCAGATCCCACAGGGATGGTGCTAGAAGGCTATACCCTGCCTTTTAGATAAAGCATAGGATGCCACTTCTGATCTTCCTAAAATTGGTGACTTTCTTCAGTCATACATGAGGTAGGCTCTAACACCGCTCTGCCCCCACCCCCATCAAGAACCAGTTCACATCTCTCCTTTCATCAGGAACCCATGAAGCGTCTCTTCGCTGTTTACAGGGCACTTAGCCTTGGGTCTTCGTCCTCTGGCTGAGACACTCTCCAGCTGCACCTCGCTTTAGGAATGCAGTGCCCACACCAAACCCTCTTTGTTTCCTGTGCATCTTTGTTGTTAGGGTTCCAGGCTCTGGTTAGATTGCCCCTGTGAATCTTCCTAACTTGGGAGAAAGATCTCTTCTTTATCCCAGTGAGTTCAAATCCTGCCTGCTCTGTGAAGGTATTCTCGACCCCTTTCCCTGCTCTGGTTATACTTKCTGACATTCCCAAAGTGCGTTGTGCATGCCTTGCTCGACACTGAGGCTATCAGTTTTGCTCGAAGTCACTCTTTTACTTGTAGACACCTGCCTGTGGCAATTGTGACCCACTATGGCCCTGTCAGTAAGATAGTCGTATAAAAGATGCCATTCAGCTCATTTATTTTGGTCAATAGTAGCCCAACACAGACAAACACATATGCATCTCCCCACCCCCAGACGCACACTAATTTTGAAACCTGGTTTTCTGGTCATCACTGAAGCTCAGCAGGTCCTTATTTCTTTGGATCCTTATTTTCCTCACCCTCAAACCCAGGGAAGGCCCTGGCAGAAATGAAAGACTTCTCTATTACTACTCTCCTGTAGGTGTGAGAAGGATCCTTCGACACCACCTCTAAGACAGGGGACCTGTCTACATTCATCTATTCTCTTCCACAAACCCTAGACTTCGTGTGTACGATGTCTTGGAAAAGCTCTCTGTGTCTAGTGGACCGACACGGTCCACAGAACTCAGAGAGCACTAGAAAATGTCAGCTTATCAGTGAGCCACTGTCCTGGCTCACTAAGCAGTCTGGGGACCACAGGCTGCTGCTGGGATAGGGAATGCCAGTCCTTCCAACCTTCATACAGAGAGTCTGCCACAGCAATGCTCTGTCCCTAGCACGGTCACGGAGCCTGGGGCTCTGCAGATTCTAGCTCACTCCCACTCACAGAGTCTGCCTCAGAGACTACACACAAGGATCTGGCGTCTGGAGATCTCCTTTCTCCCTCATCAATTGGTGGCTAAGGGGAAGTTGAGGGCTCCAGTGGGAGTCCCCCCCCCCAACCCCCTCTTTACCTTTCAGTTTTTCAGCCAGCAGGGCAGCTTCGTGCTCCGAATAATGCATGATAGCCGGCGGTGAGGGAGGCCGCAGCCTGTCCTCTTCCAGTTTGCGCCGATGCCGCTCCTCCCGGGCGCGCATCCTTTGCTTGCATTCCCACTCGTAAAAGTCATCCCTGGCCTGGGCAAAATCCACGTGCAGTCGGCCAGAATCCTTTTTATCCGTGCTCGACCCTAATCGCATTCGGTAGCCTAAAAGCAGTGGAAAAGCAGGTCACCTCAGGTCACGCGGACACATTTCCCACAAGCTGAACAACCACGCCCCCAGAGAGAAGATACCTTTGCCTCTAGGGGATGGAGAAGCAGGTATCCTTCTAAAAAGTTAATCATGAAGGACAGATGTGGAGGTAAATATACCCCCCACCCCCMCCCCACCCCACCCCAACCCCCAGTTACTTTCCCAGAGCGACCTTCACAGTGCTCTGGTTGCTTTACCAACAGAGCACTAAATCCTGGCCACTCCTTCCTGGCCATTCCCTTCGGCTTCCCGGGGTCTTGCCTTTTGTTTTCAGTGTTCTATAACTCTATTGCATACGCACTCTTAAATTCTTTTTCAAAGAGACGGGCTATGAGTAAATAAAGAGCATCTATGATATTTGAAGGCGCCTGCAAGGTAAATTTCAGAACTTTACTCGAAGCCTACTGCTTCATCCCGCTAGCAAACACTGCCGCTCAGGTGCTCTCTGCCACTACCAAAGCCACAATTACCCGGGCAATTTTGCAATGCTGTTTTATTTCCACTTATCCTCTGGGGCATGCAGGAGAATATGTTGTCTTCAATCTAGAGGCCCCATAGCACCTCATCCAGCCTGCCGGCCCACCCAAATTGTCCATGCAATCTTAGAAGGCTACAGGAGGCTTGTGCAAGAGCACAAAGCTAGGCCAGAAAGAAAAGGGGGGAGGGGGGAATACTTGGGGGGGGGAGGGAGGACTTACTGTGAGCTACCCATCTTATAATGATTGGGCACGAGGGGGTGAGAAAGGTCATGAGAGGTCAACACAGGACTGGCTGCTGCTGCCAGGCAGCCTAACTTCAAATTTAGAAGAATTGACAGCAAGGTGGTTCTTCAGTTTGGAGTACTCAGATTTTCACATCAATTCAGATATGCTCTCTTAGCGGGAGCATCTCTGGCAGGGGCTGCTAGAGGAGGGTAGGGAAATCTAAGCGCCTTTGCCTTGCAAGGGATTTGCTAAGGAGATGCAACTGGGAAGAGCTAGGCTGGGCGGTGCAGCCCGCACCTGTGCATTTCGATGGCTTCCCGTAGGATTTGGGTTAAAGCCACAAATCCCCCAGGGAAGCTGGCTTTTCCCTCCGCAGGACGCCTCACACTTTTGAAAAGTTACAAGTGTGCTTGCTACAGCCCTCATCCGACTGAACTCTCTCCCAGGTTTCAACAGGATCGTGGAAACAGAACAACACCCATCCCGGATGCAAATAGCCACCCACACGTGAGCGTGAGCGGAATTCACGAGGACTCCAGACTCTGTCTTGGTGGTGGGCTGAGGAAAGTGAAATCAGCGGGTCGTGTCCTGGCCAGCTGTCTGAGTTGGTCCAAACAACTTTCTCTGCTCATATTCCAAAGAATCACTCTCTGAACCATTTCTGGTCCTTTCATCAGAGCATCGTCATTACAGCCTTAAAAGACTCTGATGAGGCGGAGGAGGCTAAACTTAGCCTGGCCCGCAAATGTGAAAGTGCTCCTAAAATTAGGCTTTCCAGCTGGGCTTGCAAGAGATTACACAAGGTGGGTGGGGTGGGGGCAACCTTCTCTCTCTCCTGCCCCTTCCCCCAACAGCTAGGGTTTCAGGCCTTCTCAGCTGCAGAGATCACCCCAGCAAAGCTGGAGACGTCTCTGCACCCAGGCAGTGAAGGCTTGAAATGGGGCGGGTGTGTGTGTCTGTGTTTCCTCCTGCTTCCAAAGAGCTACCAAGAAGTGTCAGAGTTTGTCTATATTTACCTCTCTATGTCTATATTTGGCACTGGTCATCTTTGTTAGCATCTTCATCTTTAGTTATCTTCTGAGTTTTTTGTTTGGTCTAAAAGTTGACTGGTGTCAGTGTTGAAAAGGACATTCACCTACCCACTTCTTCAAGCACGCAGGAAGAAGAGACTGTCTTACGGATGAGTCTGATTGAATATAGTGACTAAGAGCCCAGATTTCCAGGCAGGCACCGATGGGAGAGAAGCGTCTGTCCTTTACCCCGGCAGGGCTTGTTTTGTTAAGAACAGTCTGACGCCCGGAGGTTCCCACAGTGCACTTCATACCCATCTGATTGACCACACCCAGGAGTAAACGGACTGTTTTACCCACAGGTGGAAGCAGTATGACAGATTATCTGGGTTAGGGAGATGGAAAGCCACGCCCTAACGCTCTCCAGGACTCCCAGTTGGGTGCTGGAAGATATGTGTTGTAACAAATCTTTATTCATTTCCACTGTGGAATGGTCAGACTTTGTTTCCTCATTGAGAGCGTAAGTACAGTAAGGATTTAACATTCTTTGGATCCCCATCTTGGGCAAGAAGGTCTCTGAGGTTTTGACATAACCTCAACCTGTCAGGAGCTCACCCAGAATGAAAGGCAGTGGAGACTGACTGCAGACATCAGGAGAGACCACCTGGGGGGTGGAGCCCACCTGTTTTACTTAATTCTTTCCCAGCCCAGGTTACCTTTGCTCTGAGTTAGGTAGGTGGTCTGCAGGGTGGCAGACAGGTACAAATGTTGCTGGAGGAGAAGCAAGGGGCAGTGAGCATTTAGGAGTATTTCTGAAAAGAAATACTTCTAAAGTGCCATGTCMACATCAGCCTCAGKGTCCTCTGGCTTGAGGTCCTGTGCACTGACCCGCATACTTTCCCCGATAGATACCCACAGAGCTGAAGKCAGCACTAGGCTTCCTTTTCACATTTGTAAAACTCTCCTGAAGCCTGRTCCTAAGGATGATGACAGCGGAGCTGGCAGCTGAACTACCAATGTGTGAGGACAGTGGGCCTATCGCAGGCCCAGCGCCACACTCCCTGCCAGAGGGGATCTTGCTTCACTCTCCTTGCGGTGAAGATTGTAAATGCACTTTTAAGAAACTGGAATTATTCCGAGAGAGCACTTTACTCCCCCAGAGGATTACATCCAATAATAATAATGGTCCTCAGTACTCAAAATATTGCTTTTCATCTAATACGCACTTGAGAACATTAATTAGAAACTCTGTGGAATTCCTCGAGACTGGATRGTAGGCAAAACCTGCCTGTGGAGAGGCATGGGCTTAACAAAGARCAACTGGCAGCCAAGCTGAAAGGTGAATGCCTCCTTCCCCAGCCCCCAAACTACCAGGACTTATTGTGCATTAAGGCGAAAAGGAGGGAGCTCATAGTAACATCCCCAAACAGGACAGAATGCCAAGCAAAGCCCCTTTTTCTAAAGCGAGGTACCAGAGAGGTAAATGGCTTTGTCAACCATGAATTCCTCTGCAAAGCGAATGTGACAGAAATTCTTCTTGCTCTTTCGGATGGCTGTGATATCTCCGCACTGCTCAAAGACTTCTTGAATAATTTCTTCCGTAGCATTTTCTGGTAATCCTCCGACAAACACAGTCTTACACCCTGGAGGTCGTTCTCTCGTGGACGGAGGTGGAAGATCTAATATCACAACGAAACAGAGTTTTGTCTTTTATCKATTGGCTCTTTATCAGGTTCACAGGGCAAAAGTTAAACTTGGAGAGTTTTCTCCAGACTGAGGCATAGTCAATTTTTACAACTTATGCCCCTGCCATGCCCATTCCTATCCCCTCCCCGACCCTCCCCCCATCATGTTTCCTGATCTTCTCCCCTCCCCCTTCCCAGCCTTTATTTCTCCTGTTCATTTCTGCACAGGGTGGCTGTGCTTGTYGGAGAAAAAGATAACACATGCTAGCATAATTTCATTTCTCTTTCATACACAGACACCCAGAAGAAGRAAAAGAGGAGGGAGAGAGAGAGTCACAAGTACAAAGCAGGATGAAATGACACGTGATGAGAAGCCCTGGCTTACTGCTGCTTTGTCTTCTTGCCAGATAAAGGGGCGGCATCGCAGAAAGAGGGAAACACAGCCCAGGAGAGCGTGCAACAATACTTACCTGGCTGCAAAGATGCTGAGCCTGGGAAAAGCCCTGGTTATTATTCACATTTAAATGAGCACACTGTTAAGTTTTGAGGAGGCTGTATGAAAAGATAGTGTATGCTGTCACAACATTCTGCCTAGTTTGTATGTAGATTACTACAGCTATCTCCTGAGAAGTCCAGTTTGAATAGGCAACACTGGTTAATATGAATTTTATTTTTAAAAAATTTCCAGCTATTCAAGCCTATACACTTAGTATCGGAAGCTAAATTAATCAAATATATAGGTCCTTCAAGTGAGCGTGATTTGGTTCAGAAATTCTGAGATGCATAGTTCTGCCTCTCACCTTTCCCCCAAATTGCCACCTGCCAGATTAATTCACGGTTCTATCTAGTAAAACACACTTGAGACTTTGTCTCCCGTTTGTGGAGGTGGAGAGAGAAGCTGATATATTTCACATGATGCTTCCCAGAAAATGCTAGTTCGATGCACACAGGAAAGATTCTTAGCATTACACATAAACTCTCAGAGCCTACTGGCTTCACGGTATCTTGTCAGTGGCTGGACAGGGGCATGGACATACCCTAGTGTCCTTGTCCTAATGTCCT
>BDUI01002848.1:99782-111974 GCA_002335545.1 Apodemus speciosus | reverse complement strand
ATCACCCACAACAACTGTTCAATAACATGACATGCGTAATATAAGAAGAAATAGAAAGCTAAATTTGAGCTAAATATAAAGATCTGTTAAGGCTTGATAATTAATTTGAATTTTAATGTAATTAATTCCACTTTTTACATAAACACTGTGGAACATAGTTTCATTTTATCAACAACACTGATAGGTAGTACTTTTAGTCCCTCTCTCTAACAGTGAAGTACAGTCTCATTAAACACTCATTCCTACCCCTTGACAGCTCTGTCTTCTTGAGCGTCTTTATAATTCCTAAACACCCACTTCCTGCCCTGCCMCACCCACTCCCTGCCCCGCCCCGCCCACCTACAGCACTCTCCCTCCTTTTCCACTGCCCCAGACGGGCAGTCACAGAGACCCACAGACCTCACGGAGAACCAGACCATCGCTGGCCTTCGCTGGCCAGATGACAATGTCCATACCCTAGGGAACTACTAGACTTAGAGGGCAAGCGTTAGGGCTCACAAGGTTCTACCAGGAAAAATGGGGGGAATGGACTGGAGATGGAAAAGCTACCCTTGGTCATGACCGGAAAATAATTTACAAGGCTCTAAAGAGAAGTGGTGTGCCCTGGACCTAGAGAGCAGGGCCCCCACTCCCTCACCCAGTGAACGGGGTGTATCTACTGTTACTCCAGCACGGGTAGGAGTCGCCAGCCCACAGAAGGTGTCAGGTGTTATGTCTTAGAGGTGCCTTCCCTTCTTGGACACTATGACAAATGGTACCCTATTACTTCCTAGAACTTCATTACTGCTTAGAGATTTTGTGAACTTATTAGGTGAGTTTTCTCCATTTGAAGCAGCCAGCAGATACTAAGAACACCTTCATGTGCCACGCACTTTCYGAGCCTAGTGTTGAAGAGAACGGAATAGTTCTGAAGAGATGTAAAACCTGGGAGCACAGTGCGTCGGACCCCACCTGAAGCTCCGATCGCATCAACATGACCTTTACTAACATACTGTTTAGAAACCGCATGGAGACAGAAGGAACACTTTTTCTTGCTTTGTCAGATCACAGAATTCTAAAATCCTTTGTCTGTTTAGATGCTAGCCAGTTTGTGGAGGCTTTATAAAATTTACTTATCCAAACCACATCATTAATTTCTGGGCCATTGCCAGCCATTTAATTTTATAGTGATTCTTAAAATGTTTTAACACATAAAAGTTGGAACAAAGATACTCTTGTTATTAAAAAAAAAAAAAAAAAACACCAAAATGCCACAAACATTTCACTACCTGATTGAAAAATAGAGACTTTATACTTAGAGACTGAGGCAAGAGGATTACAAGTTTGAGGCCAGCCTACCAGGAAGACTGCCTGCAGGGGGCACTTTAAATGTAATGGAGTGCTAAGAATACAGTTTAACTTTGACTCTGCAGCTGCTCTGGGGGTCAAAGGAGCCATGACATACTGTTGTCTAGTGATTAGCTGTAGCTACTGGTAGATTAAAGGGTACTACACAAATACCACCTCTGTCCTCTTACAGGCTTCTTTTCCTTCATTAGTGCAGCCTTTCCTAAAGTTCTTATCCAACAGTACCAGTCTCCGTCCCATCCCCTCAGGTCTTAAATACGAAGGGATATCCTGAGGAGTAGCCAGAGCTCTGCTRGGRGTCCTGGAGAATAACTGGTGTCCTGGTTAGGATGCCATCGCTGTGAAGAGGCACCATGACCAAGGCAACTCTTACAAAGGCAACCATTTACTTAGGGCTGGCTTACAGTTTTAAGAAGTTTAGTATATTCTCATCATGGCGGGAAGCAGGGCAGCACGCAGGGCAAACATGGTGCTGGAGAAGTCGCTGAGAGTTCTACATTTTGATCTGCAGGCAGCAGAGGAGGCCGTCTCACTAGCTTTGACTTGAGCATATTTAAGACCTCATAGCCCACGTCCATAGTGACACACTTCCTCCAGTGAGGCCACACCTATTCCAACAAGGCCATACCTCCTAATAGTGCCACTCCCTGTGGGYCTATGGGGTCCAGTCGCATCCAAAYSGCCATAACTAGCTTCTTTATCCTTGGGTAATAAGAGAGACTACATCGTGCTTCTTCCAGAGACCCAGACGAGAGGACCAGATAACCTGGAGAAAGGGACATTTAAGAAAATTGATCTTTTTACTTAACACATTGTAATTTCAAGATCTAACCACCTGGTCCTGTTTATAGGATAAGAACAACTAGGTAATATGGCCTTGACGTTTTTCTCTTCTCTGTTCCTAAGAAATACATCTGAAAAACAGTCAACTCTAAAGGGAGGAAGTCACTGAGTACAATACTCTAGGATTGCTTTTTTTTTTTTTTTCGGCTGTTGGATTTTGTATAGAATTTTTTTTATTGAACGAACTCCAGTAATTGAAGTCGTGTTTTTGTCTTGTTTCTGTTTTCTCTGTTTTATAACTGAAGCATTAATTTAGAGTAAACTCACATGCTGCTGATGCTCCTTTTAGGAACACATGCTCCTCTGTAGATTCGCAGATCAGACAGCTGCCCAGCTTCCACCCCAGCGGAGACTCGTAGGTATGTGTGTCCGCCACGCAGCTGCTGAGCGGGTGTGCCCAGTATGCCTGGGAGCGAATGCATAGGGGCTATCTGGGGAAAATGCTGGTCCACTTATCGTTAAGAAAACTTCTTCTTCCCAGGAACGGTAATGCACGTTAGCCAGTATGACTGACAGTTTGTCACATCTTGGTTAGCATCTGTGTATACTGAATAGATTTCACATTAAATCTTTCTTACTGCTATGAACGACGTCAGGATCTAGCCATAGTCACAAAGAAAGCAACAAAAATGTAAATGTCAGCTCCATATGTCAAAGTTGATTCACTAGAAATATATAAAGAATGATACTGCATCTTCTTAGATAAAAGTGCACTCAGGCATTGTTGATCACAGACCCATACTTTCGTCATCTGCAGTACTGAACATCACCCCGAACTATTTCGAGAAATAGATCTGTCAGACCTTACTTTAGAAAAGCAAACTTTTGTTTAGAAGAATAATTGCAGTTGTTATTGTACACTTAAATACTGAAAATGAGTGGGATAGACACAATATCCATATTTCACTGATGGCAGGAGTGAGCCACTTTCTCTGATAGGTGTCACAGCCACACTGTGACCGCAGGTTGTCTGGGCCCAGCCACAGAGCTCCTGTTCACGTCTACACTGCAGCCTCTCAGCCATCACTAGAGTGCGATAAGTGGATGGGGATTAAACCGCATCTTAAATTTTTTTCTCAGAAAGTCCACTTTGGACACTGTCGTGCTCTCTAAAATTCCCACATTACCTCCTTTTCCCATGTGTACTTGAATAGATTATCGACATTTCATTGAGCCCAACTAAAGTAACTTATACTCAAGAAGATGTTACATAAGTAATTACCTTTATATTCTGAAGTTGGCATGGGGAGGTGCTCACACCAGGAACGGCACTGAGACCAACAGCTAAGGGACTTCCTTTCCTGTTCTCACCGGGCCCACAACCGCCATCTCTTGCCTAAAGCCTCTCATTTTTGTTTCTTTTCCTATTCCTCCTTCTGATTTCCCATTTCTGATTTTTTTTAAGTCAGTGTAATACACACTTGTTATAATTCAATCAGATGCATATCTTAGTCGGTATAGGCTCGATCTTTAAAATCAACAGAAACTGATTTGGCCCACTGTTCTAGAGAGCAAAGGGTTAAATCTGATGGGGGGGGGGTCTTCTTGGTGAGTCATACCATTGTAGAGGGTGTCAAGTGCCAAAAGAGAAAGGCAAACCTAGAGTGGGTGAGGAAAGGAAGGAGCACAAGCAAGCAATGGAAGGAAATGCTTCCTGAGGGAGGCCAAGCTTGGCCCTTTGTAAGAAGCCCACGTTCACAAAGATGAGCCCATTGCCCGCAGTAGCAGCATGCCTCCACCGCAGGCTAATGACTGGTTGTAGCTCAGCTTTGGGGATTAATTCCAGCACTGCTGTTGGGGGGCAGGTTCAAACCGTAGAGCTCAGTAGAGTCATGATTGCTGTGGTGAATCCATGTCAGTTTTCAGTGTCAGGGGAGAGCAGTTGCTGGGGGCGATTGCTAGGGTTGATGCAGAGGCCCATCTGGTGAGGTTGCTAAAGGGGAGGCGGGGCAGGGGAGGGGAGGGCAGGAGAGGAGAAGGGAGGGAGGGGAGCACAGAGTTTGTCAAAGCTACTGCTGCTTCCATGCTTGATAAACATCTTTAGAAAATTCACCAACCCCCAAAAGGTAGGTTGCCAACCACTGGATTTCAGCTGTATTGACACTTAACATGGGAAAATATGAGATTTTTCTACAAGATGAAAAAGGGAAAACGAGCTGCACTGGGACCCAAGCCAAGAGTCAGCGAGCTGCCTTGTAAACCCAGGGTGGGTCRCGAAGGAATGCAGAGCATCCCGTTCTGAGGGAATGTTGAACTGAGGCTWGATGGGAGGCATGCACACATCTTAAAGGGAAGTGCTCAAGGGCGGAGAGACCCACTGGAGAGCTGGCGCTGAGGACATGCCTTTGCTTTTTCTAAGTGGAGTTCTAGATACCTCTAGGTACCAGCTTCTAACACAGCTCGATCGTCGTGTTGTGAGCCCTTTTAGGGAAGTGTGTAACACCAGCCCTGCGACTCTGAGCCTCTGCTGTATTCTTACTTGGTAATTTCATCTGTTCCTGGTTTGTTTTGTCTGTAAGAGTCCCAGTGTTACACAAGAGGTTCTCTGTTTCAGTGATGTGTCTGACTGCTGACGTCACCTCGCTTCAGCAGACTCCAGGAAGCTACTGTGTCGCAAAGCGATGCTTAAAGCGTCGTCGTAGTTATCAAAGAAAAGTGGAAGGAATGAGATTCTGCAGTCAGTAGCCTCTTTCAAGAAAAGGAAAAACTTAGATATTAAATGTAGAGCAGTTCAGATTATAAAAGCAAGTCATGGCTTTAGTATCGGAAGCCTCAACTCTGTTTTTCCGCATCCACTTTTTGAATATTACGTCTCTATTTCCAAGGGAAACAAGCTGCGTGCGTGCTTGCCAGTCAGGTCTCCTCGTTTGTCTCTCAAGCGTTGCAAAGGAAATAGAAAACCAGTTTTGTAATGAGGTGAAAATAAGAGTCATTATACTCAGCATAACCATCTGCCTGAAATAACTAGTACATGGCTAGTTTCCTCGGCGCCTTTGCATTTCTTTATTATGTTAGAAAACTCCAGGGAGAAGTGTGATATCTCCTTCAGGTGCCATCCAGCAGTGTATTACTTTAGACTTTCTCAGAGACAGATTTTTTTTAAGAATATTACTAATAATATGACTTTATAGGAATGTAGAACATTGTCTTAAAATGGGTTTTTGACCAAGTAGAATGTGTAGTTGCAATTTGAGATATACTTATCAATACATTATAAAAAGTTAGCCTTCTGGAAATTACTAGCCAAGCTAAATCTGGGAAGCMTGTCTTCACACTGATCAAATCTAAGCTCAAGTAAGCAGTGCTGAGGAGAGCGTGGCCTTTGCCACCGTGCTGATGGATACTGTCACTGTGAAGACACCTGTGTACGCATGACATCGCTTACAAGCGTCTCACACCGTGTCTCCTTGTTTCAGGGAAGCAGTGCATGTGCCTGGTGGATCTGGACCGAGCAACAGCAGCAGCAGAACACGGCTACTCTGTCCAAGTGATTTCCATGGAGCCAGAGAGCTGCTCTCCCAAAAACAACATGATCGTGGGCGTCCCCGTGGAGAACGGGGCACTCACACTTGATGCCTTGTCACTGGCTTCGTGAGGAAAGCCYGGGGCGTTCAGGGAGGTGTCGGTGTGTTCCTTGAAGCAGCCCTGAGCATCCTGAGCCTGCTGAAGAAGCTGCAGGACGACCTTGGAAGAGGGACGCCCCGGCTGTGCGCAGGATAGCCGGGTAGCCGCCAAAAGGATGGTTATCAGTGGCCAAGTTCCCAAAACAGAACCATTTCCTCACATTTCCTGATGGCGTCAGTGGGGTTCTCCACCCAGGCTACGGCCTCAGTCTTCACTTTATAATCTTTAGATATTCATACTTGCTGATCGGAACTAAACTCAAGGTGGTTGTGGTTTTTATAGTTTTAACAAATGTATCTTTTCTATAGACTTTTTTAAATCTAGAATGGTAAATTTGGTGTGATTTTTCTTTTTTAGATCTGAGATTAATTGAATTTGCATATCATGTACTATCCTCCTTTTAAATATATGTCCCATAAATTAGCAAATAAGTTTATTGCTGGTTGGAAGAACCATTTTCACGTGAAAATTTATAAGTCAATTGCACTAAACTATACATTCTAAAAGTGGAATTTAGATATAAATTTTAAATAAACAGTAACTTTATGCTTTGTTTAGTTATAACATACAACTATCAAATGCTAGGGTCTATTGTTCTCAAACCCTGGCCTTGTTTCCTCTGAAAATACAAGAATGATTTACATGAGGTACATTGTTTTGCCTACCAAATGACATCTTCTGGATCTAGAAGAGAAAAACTGGGGGGCGGGGTGGGGGGAGGGAACCAGTTCCGTTCTCTAATCACACCATCAGGTACAGCCVTGTGTTTGGGTGCGAGGCGCAGACTGAAAGCTCACACTGCTGCCCGCGCTTTCTCTCCATCCAGCAGCAGCTTCTTAATTACGGACACAGACAGCACAGGGTGCCATTAGCTATAAGTCCTACAGTGTCAGCGTTAAGATTAATTATTTTATCTTGATGTTTACATATCTAAAGAAAAGTGTCTTAAGGATTTTATTTAGCTGCTGCTATGCTTTAAAATGCATGAATAATTTATAAGGCAGTGTGGAGGGAGGGAGAACTTCCTTATTTTATGAGATGATTTAAGATGAGAGGTGGTCGAGATGCCTACATATTTTATCCACCAGTACTGCTAACTACATCCTGCTCCGCCTCTTTTTTAAATTGAGATGTACTTTGATATAATATAATACATAGATTTTTTTATTCCTATTTTATTTAATTGAAAAAAAAACTTTTCATACAATATATTGTGGTCACGGCTCTCATCCCTTGACTCCTCAGATCYTCCCCACCCCATCAGACAACCCCATACCCTTTCTTTCTCTCTCTTTGTAGAAAGCAAACAAAAATATTAGAGGTTTTTTCAAAAAGAAGAAATACAGAAAAAGATGTAAAAACACAAAAATATCAGAAACTATAAGACAAAAAAAGCTTAGTAAAAAAAGGATCGTGAATTTGAGAGAGCAGAGGGGTGTGTGGGAAGACTTTCGAGGGAGGAAAGGGTAGACTTGTAATCAACTTACAATCTCAAAATACACACGGAGAGAAAGAGAGACAGAGAGGAGAGAGAACACCCAAAGACAAAAAGTCTACAAAATACCGTTGAGTGCGTATCGTGTTGTCTCTAACTGCTGAGTATGGGGCCTGCCCTTAAGTGTGATTAATATACCCAATGAAACACCACTGGAGAAAACAAAGTTTGCCTTTGCAAATGAGTGTCAATTGTAGATAACGTCTTGATTAGGTGTGGGAGTCTGTGTCCGCTCCCCTCTATCCGTCTTGGGGCCCTCATCTGGCTTGAGTCTGTGCATGCTGCTACAGTCTCTTGGGGTGCAAAGGTTCGTCAGTCCTATTATGTCGCGAAGACATTGTTTTGTTACAGATACTTATCCCCTCTAGTTCTTCGAGTCTTTCCCCCTCTTCCCATGTCTTCCTGAGTCCTGAGAGGAGGAGTTTGATGGTGACTTCCCATTAAGGACTGAGTATTCCAAAGTCTCTGTTCATTGTCCAGTTGTGGGTTACGGTCATCTGCAATAGGAAGTTCCTCTGGGAGCTTCTCTGATGATGGCTGAGGAACCTGCCGTAGAATTCCTACCATCAGAGTCTCTTCAGTCCTCAGGAGACTCCAAGCAGCCCCCACTTCCAGGACAGAATGCTTATATATTAGTTCTGGGGGGTGCAGGGGGACAAAGAAAGGAAGGAGGCCCAATGATCTCCCTCCCTTGTTCTTAGGACGGCATTCACTTGTGGTGGTTGTGGTTGGTAACAGATACAGGTGTCATGATCGCTCTTCAAAACAACATGGCCAAGACACGCATCCAGGGCACAAAAAAGGACTGGAAGCAAGCAAGAGGAAGAGTGTTACGAAGACAATAATCTTGGGGGGTAACCTGGTCTCACCCCAAAGCTATTCCCCCTCCCTCTGTGTCTTCCACAGAAACGCTTCTCCAGCTGACTCGGAGAAGCAGGGCTATAATTAGTAAAGCTAGGCTACTTCATCTTGTCTGGGCAGACAGGTTTCAGTCATACAGGAAGATGAAGTAATGAAGTAATAACTAATTATTTAGTGTCATGGGTCAAGAAAGTTGCAGTGATCAGTTTTCCAATAAAAGTAGTTATGATAAGCTATGATAAAGGGACTGAAGAAATGCCTTGGTGACTAAAAGCATGTGCTGCTCTTGCAGAGGAACTGAGTTCAACATTGGGATCAAAATATAGCTCAGTAACACCAGTAACTCCAGCTCTAGGGAGCGGAGTGCCGCCCTCTGCCCTCGGAGAGCGCCTGCAGTTGTGTGCACATACCAGGCACACACTCATAAATATAATTAAAAATAAATCCAATAAGAATAGAAGAAGCTTTGCTACATTCTTCACATTTTCAGGGTTCCTCTGCAATGTGAAATCTATGAGGATAATTTTAAAAGTCTCACATTCTTTAAAATTCAAACACTTGCAAAGGTTCAGGCCTCTCTAAAATATCTAGTCTCACTAAAAATGTCCATTTAGAATGGAGTCATTCTAAAACTCCAGAGTCTCTTCAAAAGTCCAGAATCAACTGTGGGCTTCCTCCAAAATCAAAATAAGTAAAATACTTCCTTACTCCAAGAGGGAGAACCAAGGCAAAGTTGAGCAGAGTGCAAAGTTGAGAACTTAGTGCCTGGAACCCACTCACGAGTCTCCACATGGGCTGGGCAGCTAGTTCTTTTTCCCAGGCTCCGCTCCACAGTCCCTGTTTTCCTCAGTGACTCCACAGTGCTGTCATCCCCCAAATGCTGGGACCTGCACTGCAGTAGGGCCGACTTCTCACTAGCCTCTCCTGGCCTGTCGATGGGGATTTTGACCCTGCCAGATGGTACCAAGCCTCCACTTCTCTACATGACCTCTTTAATTCCAGGGTTTTTACTGCTAAGGCTAGACTTTCGCCTATAACCTCTTACTGCAACCTGTGAAACTTACAGATTACCAGATCCAGCTGCCAGCAGCAGGCACAGCCTTCCGTCCCCTCTGGAGCACAGCTTCTGTGTGTTAACCCCAAGAAAACACTTGCCTGAAGATTTCATCGCAGTGACGCTGGTCTCTTAATCGCTACTTGTTTCTCAGCCCCAGCTAACTAGCATTAATTGTCCTAGGAGAGTAAAAGTTTTGTTTCAGTTATTCTGGTCTCATTTATCAATGAGTTACAGTCAATGCTGCAACTGACCAGACACCACAAATTCACAATAGGAAATATCACACAAACGGCCCCAGGAGGGCTATTGCTTGCATCTGAAGGGAACTATGCAGGCCTCTGTCATCGATCTACACAGCTCTCGGTGTTCTAAGCTACTCCAGAACTTCCCACTGATCTCTGAGCAATCAGTGGCTTTTCCAGCCCAAAGTTCAGGTACTACCACAGGTCTGTCACAGCAGTACCCCACAACATGATACCAATTTCTGGCTTTGTGGCTGTTTCTTCACTTGTTAAAAAAAAAAAAAAAAAAAAAAAAAAAAAAAAAAAAAAAAAAAAACACTGCAACCAAAAGCAACTTGGGGAAGAAATACTTTATTTCAGCTTCTAATTCTACATCACAGTCTATCACTGCCAATATCCTGGGTTCACTGCCATTTAAGTTTCCCCTAATGCAGTGATTTTCCAGGCCTTGTAGAGAATTTGACCCTGGCACACACTGAATGGCCGCAGGCAATCTCTCACCCACAGATTGTTTCAAGTGCTTGCTTAATTATTGAAGTGTGGGAGTCTGCCTTCCAGTAGCCTAGGGCACATCATCTGGACTCGCCCAGTATGAGGTGCAGCATTCTAAGTGTGTCCAAAGAAACAAGGAAGACTTGATAGTGAAAGGCTACATCACAATCTATCAAACCAGATGCTAAGATGGACAGACCCCATCTCACCTTCAGGAGTGCAGAGCTATGCACACAGCAAACTCTTTGCTCCCCGTCCGACCCATACCCCTCAGCCCTTCTGTTCTTGACAACAACCCCAACTTGCCCTGCTCGCTAAGCACTCAAGGGTCTTCCGGTGCTCGTTTCACATTGTCCCTCATCTGCAGAATAAGGTTGTACCTTGTAATGGTTGTTGCACCCTGGAGTGACTGTCTTCTCCCAGTGGGACTTAAGACACTGCTTTTTCCGGTTCCCATTTCTGCCAGGTGAGCTCCTGAGTATGACCCAGCCTCACAGCAAAGTCAGGTGGTCACGGGGACAAAGGAGCCCTTCAGAGGAATCAGTCTCGATGTATGTCAGGCTCCTTCACTGAATGCCTGGGTTGCACCTCTGCTCTCACGCAGAGATGCGGCTTCTATACCATTCCCTGCCTTTATGTGCACACCAAAGACTTGTAACCTGTGCATTGTTGTCCCCTGCCCCCTCCCCTTCCCAAAGCTGTGGTTTATGGGAGTAAGGAATCATGTACATTTGTTCCCTGCTCTTTTGTCATTATCCTAAAAGACACATCAAACAAGTGGATGTGGATTTTCCTCCAAAGGAATGCTTTATTGACAAGTTATTCCCTGTTGTATTTTGTAGGAAGAGAGATACATCAGTGACCTGCAAAGACATTGAGCAATGTCAGCTCCTCAGTTCCCTGTCTGTGTGGTACAGTATTCTAAGGATGTCCCAAGAAACCTGGAGTACTTGATAATCAAAGAATACATCACACTCTATCAAACCAGACACTGAGATGAACAGACCCCACCTTATTCCAAGGATAGCAGATATGCACAAAACAGTGTCTTTGCCTTGCTAAAGGCCACTAAGACACAGTGCTCCCCCTCCCTCCAGACCACGCCTCCCAACATGCAGGGCCCTGGTGTTGAGAGGCTACAGAATGTGGCATTGGGAGGCAGGAGGAAGAAACTTAAAAATATCTTTGTAGTGCTTGAGAAATGATGACACCAGAGTTCTGCCTGAACCAAAACCGCATCCCCTACCTGACTTTGAGGGTTGTTTCTGCTTTTCATTTATGTTTCTGTAATGGAGAGGCAGTCAGAASAGTGGACCAGAGTCTTACCTACTGACAGTACAGCAACACTGTGTAGGACACATCCCATTCAGATGCTAAAGATTGAGGCTTTCTCCTCTCAGCCCTCTTGCTTGGCAACTCCAAAAGCACAAGATACCTGTGGGACAAGGTGGAAGCACTTTCCACTTTATAACTAGTCTGAGAAGAATTAAGTAGTAGATGCCCAAATTACAGTCACAATGTCAAAGCCAAACACCATGCTACATTTTTACTAATAAAATTTTGTTAGAGATAACCACACTCACTTGTCTGTATTTGGATTTGTTCTGTTTTGTTTTAGTGTTGAGTATTGATCCCAGGACCTTGCATATGCTAGGCAAGTGTTCTACCACTGTCTACATTACCATATGTCCTTTAAAAAAATCGATACACGGTATCAATAGACAAGGTTCAGAAGCCTTGAACTCTTCATGTTGTCCCCCAGATAGTAAGGTTAGAAATACATACTGCTGTGCTTAGGTCCCCCCACCCGCACTTTCTATGGGTGATTTTGTACTACATAAGCAGAGCTGAGTGGTTTCCATGGAGATCTGACACTAAACCTACACGTGCATTTACCGTTGCAATTTTCAGGAAAAAAAAAAAAGTTTACTGACCTGAGTTAAATTGTTAATTGAAAGTCACTAATCAAGAAAGAGAATATTTCATTCTAGAGCAGTGCCCTTATCCTGTGACTCAATACACGGGATGCACTATTCCAATAAATGCTTTGTATCCCATATTGTATGCATGTATTCTGCCATGAAGAGGGTTCCTCTTTTACCAACAGATTCTCAGGGAGTTTTGTGACCCGAAACTTATTAAGAACTAATCTGCCATCAGTGAGCATTAGGTTTTAAAGTATATAGAAAGTAAACAAAACGTACCCAAAGAATTGCAGAAAGAATGGTAAA
>BDUI01002847.1:96214-107895 GCA_002335545.1 Apodemus speciosus | reverse complement strand
GTCAGTGAAGCCTAGGCAGACATTCTTCTGAATGTGGCAAATGCTTTTTCCTTCCATCCTCCCTGGAGCTCTCTGTCCCACATATCATACCTGCTGTGCCTCTAGCCACTTTATTAACTCATTTCTTTCTGATCTGATTGCCTCCTGCTCTGTGGTTGATCAAAGGAAGAGATGTGCTCTCCTCTTCTCCAGCAGCCCCTGTGTTCAAACAAACATGTTAATTTATTGTCCTTTCCCTGAAGTTCTTTGTCTTGTTCTTCTCACTGGCAGTCTCTGCATCCAGTTTTTATTTTCATTTCTCTTAAGTTTCTTATTTATGCTTATATTTTATTGTTGTTAGCACCATTTATCCTCCTTACAAGTATAAGAAGAAAGAGGGAAGTCATTTAAGATTTTATTTTAGACAGGGTCTCATATATTTTAGAATAGTTTTGAAGTTGCTAGGTAACAGAGGAGGACATTGAACTTCTAACATTCCTGCCTCTGTTCTTGAATACTGTGATTATGGGCCTGCCTCTATCATGACTTAATGTATAGAGCCCAGGATTTTGTGTGTGCATAAGCTAGCACTATGCCAACAGAGGTAAACTACTATTCTGYACGGGGAAGTCTATACAAGGAAGTGCATGCTGTGTGTGTGTGTTAGCGTGTACCTACATATGTGTTTGCATTTGTAGACAGGCTAGAGGTCAACTCTGRCTGTTTTTCAGTTACTCTTCTCAATTTTTAATATAGGGCCCTTCGTTGAAACTGAAGATCCCCAATTTGGCTACACAGACTGGCCAGTAAGTCACAGGAATCCTCCTGTCTCTGCTTCCCTAAAGCTGGGATTACAGGCACATGCTACTGTACCTGTAAATTTGCCAGTTGAAGGGTATTGAGTGGATGCAATATGATTGTTGACAGAGAATACAAAAAGCTGCTGTACATGTCCTGGGGATCAGAACTCAGGTCTACCCTTTCACACTTAGCCTTCAGCAGCATCTTCCCATCTCCAGTAGCCTGTGCTCTAATGGTTCAGCTTTGCTATCTTCTTGTCTGTCTGTTTGTCTTCTCTCCTTCTCCTTGCCTGTGCTGTGTCTTTCTCCTTATCTGATCACCTTCTCAGGAAGTGCTCATCTCTTCTCCCACTTCTTTCCTTGAATTCTCCATTCTTTCTATAYAAGAGTCACTCACCCCTTTCCCATTTGCTTCCAATTCTACCCTGCTGATCTCTCTCTCTCTCTCTCTCTCTCTCTCTCTCTCTCTCTCTCTCCTCATTTTCTGCTAAATGCCTCCCTTCAAGATGTTGATATTGACTAAATCTTTGATACCTAGTTCTAATTTGAAAAAAAACTGCAAAATAATAGGCCTGAGAAACAGAATATTTTAGGGCAAATTTGCCAGTTGAAGGATATTAAGTGGATGCAATATGATTGTTGACAGAGAATAAAGAAAGCTATTCACAGAACTACCAATAACAATTTACTGAGTTCTGCAGGCTGTAGTGATTCAGAGAGGAACAAGGCTTGAGTCTTGCCCTCAAGGAAAGTAAAATGTAGTTCAGGGAAAAAAACAGCTTGCTTTTCTGTGACCTTAACAAAGGCAGAGTGTGTGGGGCAGCAATTCACCGGACAGACATTAATCCTCACACTGTGATTAGAGCTGTGGAAAACTCAGAAGTGACTCTGGCACAGAGTTCACCCTTAGGGCACATAGACTGTGTAGAGGATCAATTGAGAAATAAATAATCAACATGAAAAGCAAAAGACAATAACAAACACAGAATCAAAACCCATAAGGTGAAGGTCAGTAACAGGTTCAGAGAGGACAGTGGTTAGTTCAAATATGAAGATGGGACCAGAATATGGTATTGATGCCATTTACCTTGGGATTTAGGGATATTTGGAATCAATAGCTGTTAAGGGGACATCATCCTGTAGGGATCCAAATAGTAAACAGAGTCCATCTAAAGGTCTACTTTAGTTCCTTGTAAAAGGGTCTGAAAGCTTCTGCTTGAGGATTTTTAAGTCCAAGAATGTTTGGAACCTCGTGCAATGACTGATTTACAGCCTCTCCTTTATATTTAAGCAAAGGAAATGAAGTCACATAGTTTCCACCTGTGACTTCCTCGATAAGGGGGAAATTGCTGTACAAGCAACAGTTCAATGGTAGGAAAGCAATTGGGATATAAAGATAATAAGTACCTGTGTGTCAGTGCATGTGTGTTATCAGAYTTAAGAATCACTGTGGTAACATACAGGACATAAAAAAATATAACAGAGGATTTAACTGCATATAAACTGTAAGGACCAGTCCCAGTGGCTTACTTCCTCTAGCTGGGACCCACCAAGTAAGATTTTCAGCAGTTCATGAAATAACTGCCATCTGGGAACCAAACTCTAAACACACAAGGCTGTAGGGGAATATTCTATATTACTAGGAATTAGTACCCAGGAAGCCCTTGCACATGATGAGGAGCTATTATTGTAGAGGTTAGAAGGGATTTTATTCGTTTATTTTATCTATGGTAGATTCTCCTGAAGAAGCGAAGAAGAAAAGAGAAATCAAATGGATTGACTATCATAATGCTAAAATCAAGAAGGGAAGACATGAGGAAGACATTTTAGGAAAGAATCTAGTAGTCTTGATTTTTTTATGTATATAGATGGAATTAAGCACACTTGCTACTCTTCCAGAAGACCTGAATAATTCAATTCCTAGAATCCACACAACAGCTCATACTCTTATTCACAACCCAAATTCTAAGGAATCCAATGTCTTCTCTCTGTCTCTGCACAAACATGCATGCAGCCAAAAACCCATACACATTTTTTTTTAAAAAAAAAAAAGCAATATTTGGGAGAAAGAATTGAAGACTACTATAATATATTTTGGTAAGCAAAATTTATAAATTGACGTTAAAACTACATTCCATGGAAGTTTGAGTAAGAATGCCCTCCTATAGGGCCATATATTTGTACGCTTATTAAATTTGAGTGACTGGGAAGTATGGTGTTGCTGGAAGTGTGTTACTGAGGGTATGCTTTGAGGTTCAAAGCCCATGCCAAACCCAAAGTACCCCCACCTTTCTCAACCTGAAGATCAAGATGTACCTTTCAGCTATTGCTCCAGCACAACGTGTGCTGCCTTGCTCCTCACCATGATAAAAAATGGACTAAACCAGTGAAACTATRAATAAGCAATTAAATGATTCCTTTAGTACAAATTGCTGAGGACATGATGCCTCTATGTAGCAATCGTATAGTTACTAAAACAGATTTTGGTACCAGGAAATAGGTATTTGTACCAGGATGTGGGTATTGTGGCAGCCTGACATTCTGCTTGTTGGTAGAATGTGAACTTTGGATCTTTGAAACAGGAATGCAGTTGAATGCTTTAAGTGGAGATTAATGTGTCATACTAGTAGGAGTATGTAAGACAGTAGTGCCGAGAGTAGTAATTAAGATGGCCTAGTTTGAAAAGTTTAAGAGGGGAAACATATTAGTAAACAGTCAAGTGACCATTCTTATGATATTTTGACAAAGAATATAACTGCTTTTTATCCTTGTACTAAAATCTGCCTGAGGAGAGGTTGGAGAGTTTTTGATTAATGGCTTTGGGAAAGGAGACTTCAAGACAGCCTAGTATTGACTGTGTCACATGGTTAATAGTGGTCAATCTTATTCATATCTAAAAACAAATGAGGCAAGCCAGTCAAAACTAAATACAAAATATATAGTTTGAGGAGAAAAAGAACACTAGGAAGTACAATGGATTTGTACAAAGTCCAGTGCTCAAAGAGATAAAAAGTTTAAACAAAATCCTGCCACTAAATGGAATAAAGGGAATGGCGACTTAAACTTATGAYATCTGCAAAGTAATTAAGGAATATCTTCATCAGTGAAGGAAGTCATCAAAATCGGAGAGCTGAGGCATATGTAATTGAAGAAGGGGGCCAAATTCCAGTTTCAGCAAGCAGCAGAACTTGGCAGYTTTAGCCATGTGGGACTGGTTTTAGAGTCAGGGATGCACTAAAAGAGTTGTAGAATCTCCCTCTGTAGSTATGGAAAGTCACCAATGGACAGATATGTCAGGAATGTCCCTGCATGGAGGTACAGAGAAGCCTTTATGTGAAGCTGTGAAGGTGAAGCCTGGTTTGTGTAGGAGACCAAAAGACGTTGAAGATACAGAGTTATTGGAGACTTTTGAAGAAAAACTACAGACTGGGTATGTAACCAGCCCAAAAGAGAAAAATATGTTCCAGCCAACAAAGCTTTAAAGGAGTTGGAGAACTGAAAATCTCTTTAACATCAAACAGGAGAAGAATTTAGAATTTTCTCTGCTGGTTTTTAGTATTGTTTTGGCCTAATATTTTATCACTATACTATTTTTTCCCTTTTGGAATGATAATGTATGTTCAGGGTCAATATATGTTGGAAGCCTATGGCCTGCTTTTTTATTTTGATTTTGCAGGAGGTTACAGTTAAGAGATTGTCTTGAGTCTTAGAAGAGAGTTTGATCTTTGGGCTTTTATACAATGTTGTGACTCTGAGAGACCATGGGAACTTTTTAAGTTGAACTGAATACATTTTTGCATTGTGAAATAGTTACAGCACTATGGGGGGGCCACAGAGTGGAATGTGGCATTTTAAGTAAGAATGGCCTACTATACCAGCTAATAAATTTGAATACTAAATCATTAGAGAGTAACACTATTTGAAAGGATTAGAAGGATTAAGAGCTTTGACCTTGTCAGAGAGACAGAGAGAGAGAGAGAGAGAGAGAGAGAGAGAGAGAGAGAGAGAGAGAGAGAGAATTACTGAGGGTGGATTTTGAGATTTCAAAAGCTCATGCCAAACTCAGAGTCTCTCTCCTGGCCTGAGGATTAGCATGTAGCTCTCAGCTATTGCTCCATATGTGCCAACCATGCTCCCTGCCATGAAGAAAATTGACTAAAGAACTAAATTGCCACCCCATAAAAGGAACAACAATATGAACCAACCAGTACCCCCCCCCCAGAGCTCCCAGGGACTAAACCACTAGCCAAAGAGTATACATGGAGGGACCCATGGCTCCAGCTACATATGTAACAGAGAACAGCCTTGTTGGACATAAAAGGGAGGAGAGACCCTTGGTCCTAAGAAGGCTCGATGCTCCATTATAGTGAGATGCCAGGACAGGAAAGCTGGAGTAGGTAGGTTGGTGATCAGGGGGAGGGGAGATAGGATAGGGTGATTTTGGAGGGAAAACCAGGAAAGGGGATAAGATTTAAAAGTCAATAAAGAAAATATCTACTAAAAAAAGAAAAAAAAGAACTGAAACTGTAAGCAAGCCCCAATTAAATGTTTTCTTTTATAAAAGATACTTTGCCCATGGTTTCTCTTCATAGCAATAGAACACTAAGATACTTTCCCTTTCATTTAGCAGATATTTTATTGAACATCTACTGTATAAACATTGAATTGAAACTTAATCTTAGAAGATATTGATAACATTTCAGTAGGCAAAATGTCAAGAGCTATAAACTTGAACTGAATAGAAAAAGTTAACAAATCTCTACCACGGACAGATTGAGTATATCAAAATTGAAACTACATCAATGTGTCCCAGAATCTGTGAGAGACAAACAAATGAGACTATGAAGCTAGAAAGACTCCAGCAGACACAAAGGTTGTATAAAACCTAGCAATTCATTAACAAATAGATAAGAATCAGTTGTGCTTAGCAAATGTATTATTTAAATGCAAATGATGCTACTAATTGCCTTCACTCTTAAGTAGGCTAAAGAGGAGCCATTTTCTGCTGGAAAGAGCTTGGGACCAGGGGAATCTAGTTTTGTAATTACTCTGCCACTTAGTAGTGATAATCCTTAGGCAAGTTACTTACCATTTCTAAGTCCCACTCTCTCTATATATAAAATGAGGGAAATAATATTTACTGTGCTATTTTGAAGATTAAATGAAACTAATATGCATAAACAGTCTGCAACAATGCAGCTATTTATGATTATTATTACTATTATTATTATGTTGAAATATCTTTTAGTCTAACACTTTTCACTGAACTTAATCGAGTTTTACTGCTAGATTTCTCAATGAGTGTACTATCTAAACATCCTAGCAAATTGTTTTAGTTTTAGTTTTTGTTGTTGTTGTTTTTTTTCTTTTTTTTTTTTAGTTTTTGTTGTTTTAACAAAGCTATGTTGGTTTGATTATAATGCATTCTCTATACTGTCCTCTAGCCAATCTTCCCTTGACATTATAAATTAGGTCCTATTATGGCATTCTGCCATTTGCTAACTAGGGTTATCTTTCCATTGTCTACAGGATAAACTATACATTTTCAATTGTGTACTGTGGGTCTTAGTACTTCCTATACAAATACTCAGCTAGTCCTCTGAACCAGTTCCCTGGATATATAATATCATTGACTAACTCAAATGATTGCATTTATCATTTGCTTCATCTTTTAGGGGTATTTTAGTTAATTTTCTTGTTTCTATGAAAAATACATGGCAAGATGCAAKTTAAAGAAGGAAGGGTATTTGGGCTCGTAGCTTATGAATGAATACAGTCTTATCATGATGGGGATGGCTAGCAACATTCTTCTTGCTTTGTTTTCTGAATGTGGATTGTCAGATGACTTTCTCCTTAATTTACAACCACATCCTATGTGGAGGTACAACCCATACTCAGGGTGAATCTTCCCTCTTCAACCTCACCTCTCTGAAATCACCATCAGAAGTATTTTTCCATGGTAATTAAAAGGCCAATCAAATCAGTGGTAAAGTTTAATATCACAAGATCCTTTCCAATTCATTTGTCAGATTCCTATTCATCTCTTATGTCTCAGATAAAAGTTAACTGCTGTTACAAACAAGAGGCTGGGGACATATTCCTGAATCCTAGGATTGTGTTCTTACCTAGCCACTGGGTTTTTTTTTTTTAAACAAGTTTGGTAAGGAAACCATTACTGTGTAAGTTAAAGCCAAGCCAAAGTTTATAGCTTGTCTTTGATCTCAAATCCAGAGTGAAGCCCTTGAGCTATAGTCCCTTGAACTCAATTATTTCTCTTGGACAGAGTGACTGACCTTTTTAGTGAGACTTCATTCCAGTCTCTAGATGCCTCTCTGATAGTTTGTGAGAAAAGGAAGGATTGAAATTGGGGTGAAAGGCCTCTTCTCAAGGAGGAATGTCATGGGTCCTGACAACCTCAAGACCTTCTAGAAAAAAAGAAACAGCTATTTACCCAACTGTGGGCTTAAGTTTGTGCTCCCACTAATGTTCCATCCTCAGCAAACCTGGTATAATAGGAATCCTCTAACAGGGCACATCTATGGAAGCATGCCTTAAAAGGAGGAGATAGACCAAAAGGATTTCRATAGTAAATTGCCCTAAGAGTTCTTCCATGATTCTCATCATCTGACCCCAAAGGAACAAGTATTCCTTCATCCTTGTTCGTTTACTAATTTGTTATCCATCTCTGACAGCATTGGGCAGCACTCTGTATAATACTCATTTCCCATTTAACTGGCATTTTTGAGAAGGCATGAATTGTGTTTATCCTGGCACCCTGTATATCTAGTATCTAGTACAGGAAAATGACTAATGACTATCATGTTTTAATGCAGCTTTCTACATGTGCAATTGATTGTACCTGGTAAGAGAATAGTTCCCTTGTGCAAGCCACAATTTAGACAATGTATGCAGCAGCCCAATAGGACTCTATAAAATAAACTGTAAATATTTTTGACTAAGTAAATGAAGCATGAAGGAATTTCTTTTAGGGTCTGAAGAATATAGTGACATTGTAAAAAATAAACTAGAGAAATGTGAAGTATAAAATTAATAGTGTTTTGTGCCCAGGATCATTAATGACTCATAAATTGTAAAAAGTTCATAAATGTGCAAAGCAATAACAAGGCCTTGAATTTCAAAGAATTTTATAACTAGAGATACAACATTCACATGGTCCAGATTGTCTGGGATAATCCATATTTCATTTCTCTCATCTCTTGTCCCTTAAGTGTAATTGCACTTGTCAGAGCATATGTTTTAATTTGGGGCTCAGAAAATACTATCTATCGCTAACTAGAAGACGCATTTCATTTATTTTTGCTTGTCTTTCTCATTGTACAGATGAGGAAACTGAGCTCCACAGTGGTTTGCCAAGAAACCCAAATTAGTGCAGCAATTTAATTGCAAGCCTCAGAATTATTAACAAGACTTAGGTCTCCTGACTATAAAACAGTGTTATTTTTTTTAAATTCCTTTATGTTGTAATTGAACATAGATTCCCCTAAAGCTCTTGGTTTGAAAGTGATTAGATGAATTGTTCATAGCACTCCTTGGGCATTGTGTCCTCACGCTATGGCTTAGCAGTATTGCTTTCATTCTCAAGCTGAGTAGAGCGTCTACTGTCCTATATTTCATGGTGCCTGAAAAAAAAAAAGCCACCCCATATGTTTGGTCTGGTGTTTTCAGGGCAAGAAGAAGGAAGACACAGTGAATGCCTTCCCTGAGGCTGATGGTGCAGAAAGGGACATAATCATGGGACGATGTTTCTTAATCACTAGATTCTGAACTCTAACATCAGCCAAGGTGACTTTCTGGAATAAGAAGGACTGTGAGAACATCTGGTAGGGGATGGCTCAATAATGAAGAAGTTCAGGGAATACCCATCAACCAATCAAAACCTGCCATTCATAAAGCACTCATCACAAAGGGAAAAGGCATATGGAGTTATTAAGGAAAGGCTGGAAAGAGTGAGTAAGTTGAGAATAATTAATATGAGCACATTATGGATTCCGTGGTGCAGTAACAATAATGAAGAGCTTTAAAAATKTGAGCGTGCCAGCACTGATGGCTGAAGGACTCACGCAGGTTCAAAACTTGAAAATGAAGGGAGGGGAGCTGTAAAAGGAAAGGGCATAGGCAGGGAATGTGGAGTCGCTTCACTCACTGAGCAGAGGAGTAATAACAGCAGCAAACCCTTAACTACCTGATGTGTGGCTTTGAGCAAGGCGTTGAGCTCACTCATAAACACAAGAGCAGAGCTCTTCCACGTCTAAGCCCTCTTTCTAGCTTTAATTATTACGATCTCCACTGAGCTGTTGCCACTCAGTTTACATGTAAGCATTTTCACTTTTAATTATTAACTAATAAGGGAAAGGTTTCTGTTGATCAGATCAGTAGAAAAATTCTAAGTAGTGTAGGATCTAATCCAGAATAGAAGTTAGTTTTTGTTTTTTGATCTGTTTTCTGGCTTCTGATCGGTTTGGGGATTTATTTGACTTTTGGAAATGGTCCTAGAGTAATTTTCTAAGCATTGTGGGTCATACCATATTGATTCTCTCAGAATCATACTCTATGCCTTGATAGTGTGAAGGTCATAAAATAACCCCAGAGAAGCCCCTGAGTTTCCACTCCCTTCAGAGAAGCTCTTGGAAATGATGGCTGCTAAGGGAAAAAAGAATCTCTCCTTTAGCAACCTCATAAGTTTCTTATGTATTAGTAGATGGCCACACACGCATGGGCACACGGGAGGCACTAACTGGATTTAGAAGATTGTTAATAGCAATTTTTAAAAAGACAACCTGAAGCTTGAAGGAGGATGTAATGAGACCATTAGGGATAACTGGAGGGAGGGAGGGATGAATGGTTGTGATAAATGTGTATTAGATAATTRTATGAGATCTTGAAAGAATAAAAACAATATTAAAAAAGCTCAAAGAAATAAATAAAAGCTACTGTGATTTACAAATGAATGAAATAAACTATGCAGATAAGGAGAATTGGCTCTTCTATAACAATAATCAGCACTATTTCCATTTTTGTGGTTTCCCCTCTAGAATCTAAACAGAACTTTTTGTTTCCTCCTCTGTTATTTGTCTGTAATTGAGGATTTTAGCCAATGTCATTTTATAGCTTTTGATAGTATAGATAAGACCCCCATGCTAATTCTTCTGCAATTTGAAAACTATTGAACTTAAATTATCTTTATCTTCATGCATAAAAAAAAGAAAATGGAAAGAAAACAGGAAGGGAAGTAATATATGATAGAAAGGAAGAAGGAAGGAAGGGAGGAAGGAAGGAGGGAGGAAGGGAAGGAAGGAAGGAAGGAGGGAGAGAAGGAAGGGAGGAAGAAGTGTAGACTTCAGAACAAAAGCTTACCTCTGCTCCGACCTCTCTGTCTCTTCTTTTTTATTCTCTACAAGGTGGGTCACAAAGTAGAACTCCTCTCCTCCATAGAGGGTCAAGAAATTAAATCCTTTCTAGTAGGAAACCCACTCTTCAGAAATCTATTTGTAACCCTCTAATCTGTGACACCTTTCTCTGTGAGAGCTGGCCATAAGAGGTTCTTCCTTCGGCTGCAGAGATGACTTGGTGGTTAAAAGCATTTGTTGTTCTTGTAGAAAACGAAGGTTCGATTCTCAGCACCTACATGGAAACTCCAGACTCAGGGGATCAGAGACCCTCCTCTGAACTCTGAGGACACCAGGCACATACATGCAGAACATAAATATACAACAGGTAAAAAACTCATGAATAAAATCAAATTAGCAAATCTTTTTAAAAATGTTAAAAGAAAGTTCTTGTTTAACCATAAACAATTAAGAGGCCCATTTTAGAAGGGTTCTAGAACTCTACCTAGTAGTAGAAAATCCCACAGAGAAGGATATGGAAAGAGAAGAGTGTTTTTGTTTGKTTTTTGTTTTGTGTTTTTYGAGACAGGGTTTCTCTGTRYAGCTCTGGCTGTCCTGGAACTCACTCTGTAGACCAGGCTGGCCTTGAACTCAGAGATCCACCTGCCTCTGCCTCCCAAGTGCTGGGATTAAAGGTGTGTGCCCCCAGGTTTCCTCTTCAGTATATTACTGAAGGCCCAGCCATTTCTTACAATCAAATATCTTCATGCTTGTACATAGTTCATCAAATCTAAACATGAAAAATAGATGCATCATCCCAAGTCTTCAGAAGCTTCGAACTGAAGGGCCAAGCAGCGTAAGAGCTTGCCACCAAATGAATCCAGTGGTTGGTTTTTCTCGTTTAATCTGTTCTTTCCACTGGAATATTGGCCATGGCTCTTCTGATGGACAATGAAAGGATCACCTCATTTCCTAAACTTATAATGCATAAAAGTGGCCACAGACAAGAGATAAATACGTGTGTACAGATGTATTTTATTAAAATTTYCTTCATGAAATCATGTATCAGATTTAGTGCAAGAACCTTAGTTTGCCAACGCTGGTATGGAAAATAAAAATTTGTTGGAATGGGGAATGAAAGGCCTGGGCATTCTCCAGGAGGAGCGCCCCTGAGGCTTTCTATACTGACACACTGTAAAGTTTTTGGCATTTTAAGTAGTGTTTTTATTTTTTTTTTGTAAGACAAATCCCCATGTCTGTGTGTATATGTATATATGTATGAAAGTGTGGTGTGTGTGTTTGTGTGTGTGTGTGTGTGTGTTTCTGTGAGTTTGTCCTATGCAAGCCAAACATGTAATGATTGTTTCCAAAACAAACAAGTATGTACGGTTGATCATTGGYTCAGATTAGATGGCAACACTACAAGACTCCAGGGACCATCATTTACAATTCCTTTGTCAAACACTAGAACTCCATGCAGTCCAAGGTGAATGACAGAGATGTACAATCCATACAGCACTGGTGCTGATGTCATTACCTGAATAACAGGCTACAA
>BDUI01002847.1:50776-71484 GCA_002335545.1 Apodemus speciosus | reverse complement strand
CCCAGTCTCAAAAGAACACTCATGGTATGCACTCACTGATAAGCAGATATTAACCTAGAAGCTTGGAATACCCAAGACACAATCAACATATCAAATGATGTCCAAGAAGAAGGAAGGAATGGCCCCTGGTTCTGGAAAGGCTCAGTGCAGCAGTGTAGGGAAATACCAGAACAGGGAAGTGGGAAGTGGTGGATGGGGGAACAGGGGGAGGGAAGAGAGATTATGGGACTTTCGGGGAGYTGGGAGCCAGGAAAGGGGAAATCATTTGAAATGTAAATAAAGAATATATCGAATAAGAAAAAAAGACCTGAATTCAGGTYACAGCACCCACGTTAAGTCCCAGCATTCACACTAAGTAGTTCACAAGCACCTATAACTTCAGCTCAAGGGGATGTGCTATCCTCTTCTGGCCTCTGTGGGCACCTGGACTCACATKCACATATCCCACACACTCCATATAGCCCCAAACACATATACACAATTAAAACTAAAATAACTATTTTACTATTACTATTTATAATTACTATTTTAGTAATCTAGATTCTGAGAAAACTCTTTAGACATCTGTTCTGAAAAGGCCAAGGTTTGATTCTAGTGCCACTACTTAAGGSCACTGGGCACTCAGATGGTATGGAGAGACATTGAGCCATCTCACCATTTTCTGTTACACAATGATAAAAAATTTAGTTGGACATAAATGCTCATAATATCAATTATATTCCCTAGACTTTCTAGACTAACTCCCTAGGCATCCCACATGACAAACGATGTCCAATGTAAGTGAATTGTACTGTGAGCAAGTCTGAGCACTGAAGAAGTCTGAGGGTATCTGCCCTTAGTAATCATTCTTTCTCTGATCCTTTTGTTCTAAATCCAGATCACACCAATACTGACGCCCAATGTCATCCCCTAATAACAGCAGAATGTAAACTTGTAGGGGGGATCACAGGGCTGTGTGGAACTTGCAGGACCGTCTTTACATACTTCTAAAGTGTGGAAATCGGCTTCTAACTTACTGATTGCTTTAAGGCTTTCTTGCATTGGAATTCAAACCTAATCTAAACTAATGCAGGTAGTTCAAGTTGTAGGAAATCAGAATAATAGCAGTGTGTATATAGCTCTGAGGTTTATTTCTAGGATAATATGAGAAAAGCCCACACAAGCACAAGGCCTGCATAATAAGAGCTAAATATGAGTCATTATTATTAATACTATGGTAGTAGTTTTTGCCTATTGAAAACAATTTTCTTGTCAAGACCGTCCAGTAATTATGGTATTTCAGACGCTTCCTCAGACAGAGACATTATTAAAATAGATATAAGTAGTTCTGCAGGCTTGCTGTGGTCTTCACAGCTAAAGGCATTTCTTTCCTCCTTACTAAAATATAATTTCACAGAAGGACTTAAGGATTAAAGTGTGGATTGTCCAAAAAAATGGACTAATGGGTTTTGGGTTGTGTTTCTGTTTTTTTCCTAATGTACTTTTCAGTTACCTCATGCCCTTGTCAATTAGAAGATTATGCCATGACGTTGTTTACGCTTCAAGAAGACACTGTTCTAAATTATATTTAAGTTAACCCTCCCTTATGATGGCCACTTCGTGAACCCTTAAATTTATTTGTAACATCTCCAAATTATAAAATGGATCACTTCTGAGAAGGCTCCTGATATTAATTTGCTGATTTTTGTGCAGTTTAAACAAAGCAAGTCTCTGCTCACTCAGAGGAAGGGTTGGTTAAGTATGAGAGTTGGTAATGCTGGCTCGCCAGAGAGAAATACATAGGACATGGCTAGGTACTGTGAGAACTCTGTTTAATGGTTTTTTTCCCCCATTTGAAATTCTTTTCTTTTTGAGATTATAATATAGTCACATTATTTCTTCTTTCTTTATACTCCTTCCAAAGTCTTCTATTTAAACCTCCTACTCTCTTTCAAATTCATGAACTCTTTGTTCAGTGTTGCACAGATATACATACACATACACACACATACACGGACATGTACATATACATATATATACATATACATCATATACACATACACATACACATGTATATATATTCTGAAATATAACTGGCTAAGTCTACATAATGCTACTTCTGTGTGTGTTTTCTTTCAGGGATGACCATTTGGTATTGGGTAGCCATTTGGTGTTAGTTAGATAACCAGTTGSCGTGCTCTTCCCTGGAGAAGATTATTTCTCCCACTCTCCAAATTCCTTCGTTGCCTGTGACTCTTCATGTAGAGTTGAGGCGTTGTGGTCTCCCCAACCCCAGTCCATGTTAACATGTCCATTTTTGCGGTCTTTGTTCATTTTTAACATTTTAAGAAATTGTCAGGCTGTTTCCCAAAGTGACTGCGGCAGTGTTCATCCCTACAGGCAGTGTATGAGCAGGTCAACCTTTCCACATTCTTGAAAACACTTGCAATTGTCCATGTCTCTCTAATTATAGTCATTCTTGTAAGTAGGTAAAGTGGTTTCTCATTGCATTTCACTAATGACTATTAATCAAATATCCTTTCTTGAGAAGTATTAGTCATTTGTATATTTTCTTGGGAGTGAGGTCTGCTTGAATCACTGTGTTGTCTTTTCATTACCATYTCCAGAGTGATTTATAAATTTGGGAAACGAATTTCTTTTTCCATTATTTATTTATTCACTTTACATTCAGATGGAAGCCTCCACTCCCAGCCCCMCCCCCCCCCCCCCCCACACACACAAGCCACTGTCCCTATCCCCTCTCTCCTTCACATCTGAGAAAGGGGAGGTCCCCTCTGGGTACCAACTCACCCTGGCAGATCAAGTCACTCCAGGACTAGGTAGACATAGCAGCCCAGTTAGGGGAACAGGATCCACAGTCCAGCAACTGAATGAGGGTAAGCCCCCACTATAGTTGGTGGGGGACCTGCATGAAGACCAAGCTACTCTTTGGTTGGTGGTTCAGTCTCTGGTAGCCACGAAGGATCTAGTTTAGTTGACTCTGTTGGTCTCCTTGTGGAGTCCTTATCCCCTCTGGGCTCCCCAGTCCTTCCCCCAACTCTTCTACAAGAGTTCCCAAGCTCTCTATAATGTTTGGCTCTGGGTCTCTGGATCTGTTTAAGTAAACTGCTTGGTGGAGCCTCTCGGAAGACAGTTATGCTAGGCTCCTGTCTGTAAGCATAAGAGAGTATTATTAATAGTGTCAGGGATTGGTTCTGTTCATGGGATGGGTCTCAAGTCGGGCCAGTTATTGGTTGTCCATTTCCTCAGTCTCTGCTCCATCTTTGTCCCTGCACTTCTTATAGGCAAGACAAATTTTGGATAGAAGGTTTGACTGCAAATACAAGTTTTTTAAAGATTTAAGATTATTGGCAAATAATCTTAAATATTTAAAAAATATTTGCAAATAGTTTTGGGGCTTATCTTTTACTTCTCAATGATCTTCTTTGAAGTTTTTCCCCAACTTTTGATAAACCCAATTATTTTTGTTTATTGCTTTGTTTTTTATTTGTACTTCAAGCATCTCTGCCTATCTGTGCTTTCCTAAAGAGTTTTGTGATTTTAGCTCTTATACTTAGTCTGATTTTGAGTACATTTTTGCTTCATGTATGGTATGAGGTGAATATTCACCATCATTCTTTTGCATGTGGTCACATAGCTACCCATGTTGAAACAGAAAACTCCTTTCAGATGTTTAATAAGGTCCACAAAGAAGATCCATAGAGAAGGTATTCTAAAGAACCAAGGTCTGGATCTAAGAAKTCCGAGATAATTGTGGCTATGTCGTCAGGAATGATAAGGTTGCCATGGACATGAAAAGAAAAACCAGTAGAGAAGGTCTTAGACTAAGGTAAGCTGCGCTCTGGTCATCCGAGCTTGCATTATCCAGGTAAACGGTCCAGAGTAGCTGAACACTCATGCAACACCATAGTTGTTTCCATGGAGATGAAGATAAAGACTTTTCCATGGGACCAAACACACAGGGGCAAAATAATTTGCAGAGAAGCACTTCACTGAGAGATACAAGTGACAGAATGAAAGGCATCATTTATTCATTTTTAATTTATTAYTCTATTTTGGTGCTGATGATTGGATCCAGGACTTTATGCACACTAAGCAAGAACTCTACCAAGTAGCTTCATCCCAATCCTAAAACATATTTATAAAAAGAAATTTATTTATTCTTTCAGAAAATAATTATGACACCTACAACAGGTACCAAAGTTTTCACTGAGTGCCATGAGCCAGAGGAAGTGATCATTAACAAGTCTTTGCTTCCAGGAAGTCTCCTGCCCATAGTTAGGAGACAAACACAGCAATAGACGCTGAATCAAAAAGCGTTGCACGGCAACAAAAGCCTATAGCGAAGCAGTCCTGTCAGGCCACCTGTGCCAGGAAACACCACTGAATAAATTTTTGTCTGCCCAAATGTGAAATGTGATCAGAATAAAACAAAACAAAGGAAAACACAAGGGAGGCATTCTATGTGGACAAAGGAAAATGTGTATAGAATGGGAGACTAGAAAATGATGCGATTGGACGAATTACAGATGAGTAATGAGCTCATGAATCAAAAACAAAGCAACATAAAAGTACACAGTGAACCTCCATATGCTTTGGGTCTGGGAAATAGCAAGGGCCATGAGGTCACCAGTAGAGTTACAATTGAAGTTGGAGCTGGTGAGATGTCGCAGTGGGCAAAGGCATTTGTCTCTGAGCTCTGTAACCTGACTTTGAACCTTGAGCCAAAGAGAGTAGAGGGAGAGAACCCAATCCCAGCAGGCTGCTCCTCTGATCTCCATTCGTGATCTATGCTATCTGCACCCACACACATGCACGTTAAATAAATACATTTCTAAAAAATAAAAATAAAAACTAAAAGTTGAGGTTGAAAAAGAAAGCATTGTGAGTTCACTGACGTGTATAGGATTCTCCTGATTCCATCTTAAATTTATCTTTATATGAAATAACTGATGATAAATTATTGATTTTTTTAACCTTGGCTTCCTACTGTAACAGTAGATTTGGTCTAGGACATATAAAAATAACCAGCTCATCACCACGTGCAGTGAATGCTGTGGGCTGCAAAAGGATGAGGTCCTCGCGTCCTCTGTGCTCTAAAAGAAGGGAAGCAGAGTCTTGCGTCTTGTTTCATGCAAGTGGAAGGCAGAGGGGCACATGCAGGGAAAGGAGCCAGAAGGAGGTAGAATGTGGAGGAGCCAGATGGTACTGGGAGGATTCTGAGTGAGTGAACTGGAGGTAAACCGCTCTTGTCATAACCTGCTGAGCACGTAGGCAGTGCCTTCAGAATAAGTTATCATCGCCCTTCAAAATCCTCATTAGCTGAGCAATGTCAGGTGCAAGGCTTCTGAGGCCTTCCCACTGATGCCCAGGGGAGGACTTACTCTAAGCTAACACACTCAGGGGTCAAGGTACCAGACTGCAGGATCAGAAGTACTGACATTTAAATCTGAGTCAAAGCAGACAGGGCCAGCAGACAGTGAGATCAGAAAAGATTGTAAATCCAAAATCAGGAGGCCAGGCAGAGAAGTTTCTAAGCTGTTATCAGCCTCAGAAAGGGCTGTGACACTTGTGCAGAAACGCAGTGGGCTTGAAGTAGGAAACACAGCGAGCTGAGTTCTAAATGCCTGGCCCCTACACTACAGCATGACATCCTTGACCAAGTTACTTTGTTTTAAAAATCAATCTTCCAGTCCTCACCTCTCTAGATCTTAATTGCCCCAAACCACAGTGTCTTCATTTGGAAAGTGAATAAATAAYAAAATCCCTCTTTTTCCRTTGGTATGTTTTTAAATTTCTTTAAACTTAGATAAAAATCCCTAAGATTTCCTAGCATAAAATAAGCATTACCTTTAACTCTGTTATCATTCCTATTTCTCCTCTTATCTCACAGGGATTCCATTCAGCCAATCAGATAACATGTGTCAGCCAGGGCTTGACTAGAGTCCTATCTCATCTTTCTGGACCAGTTAACTTTGCCACCTGATCTTTCCATCACTCCCAATTCTCACTGGATGTCTCCAGAAACATCAATCTGCAGTCGCCTAACAAGCTGATGGCGGCCCGACACTGATGTCACCAGCCGTGAATTGTCTGAGAAGAAACAGTTGCCCTCATCCAAGAGACGCAGATGTGACAGGAAGACATGGGGCCACGGGAGGCCACCATGCCCAAGAGGCAGTGAAACAGCCTCACTCACCAAGGAGAGCAAATTGAAGATGGCTAGCCTCCCATGAGATAAAATATGTTAATTTAAAGGCATGAAAAAGAGCAAAGAGAATTATTATCCATGTCTGACAGAGTATACCTTAGTACAGTTTTATTTTGTTTTTATACTTTTCTGACCTCCAAATATTCTGCACTGTATAGGTATTGGTAAGGTTAGCAGAAATAAAACCTACAAAGGACAGAAACTAAAAGGTTTAGTCACTCTCAGGGCTGTAAAGGTGGTTCAGTAATTAGCAGCACTACAAACTTTTGCAGAGGCCCTGGCTGGTTCCAAGCGGCCCCATCAGGTGGCTCAAAACCACTTGAATKTCCAGGGATCTGATGCCTTCCTTTGGCTCCAAGGGTGCCTGCATGTGCATGTTATACATACAGATAAACAGATACACACATGTACATAAATAAAAATAATAGAAATTTATATGTAAATCTTGCTTTTCAGGTGTGTTGGGGTATCCAGGGCTTGCTGTGGTGGGAGAACTGGGTTCTGACATTGCCAAGTAGAATTGGTTTCTGTTGATTATGTTTTTGCACTTGCCTCTTACCATCTGGTTATCTCTGGGGTTTAGGCAAAGGACACTGTCAATAGGACAAAACAGCGACCCACATATAGGGAAAAGATTTTTACCAACCATACATCCGATAGAGGGCTAATATCCAAAATATACAAAGCACTCAAGAAGTTAGACGCCAGAGAACCAAATAACCCTATTAAAAATGGGGTACAGAGCTAAACAAAAAATTCTCAACTGAGGGATCTTCAATGGCTGAGAAACACTTAAAGAAATGTTCATCATCCTTAATCATCAGGGAAATGCAAATCAAGACAACCCTGAGATTCCATCTCACACCAATCAGAATGGCTAAGATCAAAATCACAGATGACAACAGATGCTGGTGAGGATGTGGAGAAAGAGGAACACTCCTGCATTTCTGGTGGGATTGCAAGCTAGTAACCAATCTGAAATCAATCTGAAAGTTGGAAATAGTTCTACGTGAAGACCCAGCTATACCACCCCTGGGCATATACCCAAAAGATGCTCCAACATAAAACAAGGACACATGCTTCACTATGTTCACAGCAGCCTTATCTATAATAGCCAGAAGCTGGAAAGAACCCAGATGTCCCTCAACAAAAGAATGGATACAGAAAATGTGGTACATTTACACAATGGAGTACTACTCAACTATTAAAAACAATGACTTCATGAAATTCACAGGCAAATGGATGGAACTAGAAAATATCATCCTGAGTGAGGTGACCCAGACACAAAAGAACACACAAGGTATATACTTACTGATAAATGGATATTAGCCCAAAGCTCAGAATGTCCACAGACACTATGGAGCTTAGAAGGAAGGAAGACCAAGGCATGGATGTTTCAGTCCTACATAGGAGGAACAGRATGACTGAGGGAGGTGGAAAGAGGGGGGAACCTTGGAGGGAGAGAGAATGGGGAGGGGAAAGGTAGCAGGATCAGGCTTTGAAGTGCACAGGGAGAGAGGTAGAGAAGTTCAGGAAATCATCAAATAAAAATATATAGCAGTGGAGGATGAGGAACTGGGAGTAGCCAATAGATGATTCCAGACACCRGGGAAGGGAGAGGCTCCCAAGACCCAATGGGGATGACTTTARCCAAAATGTRAAATGTCAAAGTGAAGGAGAGATAGAACCTGTAGAAACTACCTCCAGTAGATAGGCAAAGCCACCAGTTGAGGRATGGAGCCACCCACCCATCTCAAAWTTTTTAACCCAGAAATGTTCCTGTCAGAAGGAAGACAGGGACAAAAAGGAACAGAAACTGAAGGAATGGCCATCCAAGGACATTTCCACCTGGGGATCAATCCAGTCTGCAGATACCAAATGCTGTCACTGTCGCTGGTGCCAAGAGACCTTACTGACAAAACCCTGGGAGCTTCTGCCAGCACCCAACCAATGCAGATGCAGATGCTCTCAACCAACTATCAGTCTGTGCTCAGGGACCCCAGCGGGGGAGCTGGCAGAAGGACTGGAGGAACAGAAGGGGATTGTAACCCCATAGGAAGAACAATGTCAGCATTCAGACCACCCAGAGTTCCCAGGGACTATACCACCAACCAAGTAATGTACATGGAGAGATCAACATGCTTTGTCTGACATCAATGGGAGGGGAGGCCCTTGGTCCTGTGGATGTTGATGCCCCAGCATAGGTGGATGCTGGAGCAGTAGGGTGGTAGTGGGTGGGTGGGTTAGTGGGTAAGCACCCTCAAAGAGACAAAGGGGAGGGGAAAGAGAAGGATGGAATGGGGGTGTTGGGGAGGGGTAACCAGGATGTTGTGGAGGATTTCATTTGAGATATAAATGAATAGAATTTTTTTAAAATTTAAAATAAAATAACAGAATTTTAAAAGTAAAATGAAACCATGTCACTCTTGATTGACTCTGATGAAATAGAGGCATGAATCCTTCTTGTATTGGGGGAAGTGAATAGAGTACTTGATCGTATAATCATAGTGGGGTTTTCCTACATCTCAGTCCCCATAGTCACTTACTTTCCTATTAAGGATGTAAATCACTAGACTGTAGTAAAAAACTACCTTGAAATGTAGATCCTCACCTCGGGCTCATACTTGAGACAGTTTCCTACACAGCAGTTATACRCCCTGCTGCAAACACAGTCTTTGCCTGTCAAGCTCTTKKTCAGTCATTTTAATGACATCCTGTCATTTCACATCTCACARTTCCAGAGCATTTCCCCAACTAGTCCTTTGCTGTATCTTCTTTTCTGTTGTTTTTTCTCACTGAAACCCAATGTGGTCTCTGAGTTTCAGATATAAAGTAGTAAATCTCAAAGCATCCCAAAGTTCCCAGACTATCACAGAAGATGTAAGGACCCCATTTATTTGCTTCCCACAGCATTCTCTGCAGGTGACCTGAGTAATTTATCTTTATATGTCTTTCCTAGACAAAATATACTGTTATATTGGAAAACAAGGGTTTAAAACATGTAATTTAGGATCAATCACTCCATAGAAAATACATTTAGGATGGGATTGGAGGAATCTTACAAGTGTCTCTTGAACTTACAGCAGCACTTGGAAACCTGTTAGCAATGTTCATTCTATAGACCCATTCTTAGCTAAATATTAAGTTTTCTGATTTAGTAATCCATCCATGTGTTTCTGACCTATGTTGAGAAGCACTGAACTGAAGTGGACTGCTAGATTTCTTCAAACCCTGCTTGATCTTTCCCATCTTGCTACCCCATATATATTATGAGCCTCTAAGGTAGGATGAACTACATTCTCCAGAGTGCTCAGAGCTGGTAGCTTCTGGTAAGGTCAGGCCATAGGACACTCACATACACATATACAAAAGAATGGTGGTGTGCATGTGGAGCTGAAGTTATTCTATCCTTCACAATTGCCATTTAACTAGTCACATCATGAACAGGAGGGGACAGAACATTGGTCTGACACTTCTCTACAGCCTCTTGAGCCCTAATTTATTTACCAGAATTATGGTCCCTAATAGCCCAGTGTTTATGGATTTTAACTTGTTTTCATTCTCTCTGTTTTACACTTCTATTATCTTGCAATACATAGTATGGACTCTGGTCCCTACATTCAATGCAAGGACAACAGCCTCAGAGCCTGAGCAGTGACTTTTGTGTGTATCTCTCTCTCCTCCAATGCCCTTCAGAACAGTGGAGTTCAGAGAGATTGCTTTACCCACACCATGCACTCTGTCCTCACATAGTCCCCAGATTCTCCACACTATTGCAGGCTGGTAGAAACCCCACTCGGATCCAAACTCCAGGATATCTTCCAAATTACTCCTATTCCCATTCTGTTCTTTGTTTTCTCATTCTGAAAACCGTGTTGCTCTCTTCTGCATTCTGTTTGATAATTGTTCTCAAGCTGTTTCACATAACCCCGTTATGTCTCCACATTCAGATTATGAGCAACTTCTGGCCACTGTTTGTGTTCTGTTTGTTTGCTGCCCCAGAATCCAGTAAAAAAGTCCCATTGAAAATGTTTTGTGGTGCACCAGTGTTCTTCCTTTAGGAGTCATCTGTATTCTAGACATCCTCCTTCCCTCTCAGTGTTTCTGATCTAGGCTGAGGACACTCATATGCTTATCTATCAAGCACTTCTGTGATCTTTGAGAGCACATCTCATTTCCTAATGGCCATCTCTAGATGAATGTGCTCTAAGCAACAGACTTTCATTCAGCGTGTCCAAAGCTAAACTTGCTATGTGTTCAACTCATCATTATTGAGTTATTGTGATGGTGGTGATGATGATAGCAAATTTGAACTAATGGAATTTTATTTTCATCTATCCATTTAGTCTAACCCAAATTTTGACCTAGGTTGTATCTTAGAGGACTCAATTGTTGGTCATCTAGATCCTTCCTACTTAAGTACATTAATTTTGGGGGTTTTTACATTTTGTTTTTTCTTTGTTTTTTGTTTTCCTAAAAGATACAATATTAGGGATGGAGAGATGGCTCAGTGGTTAAGAGCACTGCCTGCTCTTCCAGAGGTCCTGAGTTCAATTCCCAGCAACCACATGTGACTTACAGCCATCTGTAATAGGATCTGATATTCTCTTCTGGTRTGTCTGAAGACAGCTACAGTTTACTCATATACATAAAATAAAAATCTTTTAAAAAAAGAAAAAAGAAAAAAGATACAGTATGTATGTGGTTGATTCATGAATGGCAGAGACATTCTTAGGTAGACTTAAATTCTAATTTTATCGATTATTTCTCCATCTTCTTATCTGTAAAATTGGGAATAATAGTTTCTACCCCTAATATTTCTGTGTGTGTATATTTAGATATTTTTCATAAAGCTATACAGAGCCCTTGTCACATGACAAGTATTCAAAAAAAATGTTAGTTACTGTGATTCCTTCTACTATTACTACAAGCCAAACTGCTAGATCTTTACTTAATTATAGCACAGCTTTTTAATTGGTTTCTTTTCTGCTAAATTTCTCTCTCTGCATTGTAAAGAATGTTATAAAATGTCACAAGCATTTTCTAAGGTACAATTAATTATTATGGTATTTAAAGTATATAAATTTTCAAAGGGGATAAACTTAACAACTTATATTGTCTGAATGTTAAGAACTAGATTCTGCCTTTGAGAATTTTAAGGCAGAGAACCACCAAAGCACAAAAGTTCCCAGTAGTATTCCCAAGGAAGCCCATAGCTCCATTGGCTAAGTATGCAATACCGCCACAGAGTTCTAAAACAAATATTTTTTTTCTGGGGCAGATTATGGATGACTATGACCTTCCAACTTTTCTGTCACTCAAATTGAAATATTCTAGGGTTACAGCAAGAACATTCACTCTGTCTTTGTGCCTTCCCATAGCAGTAAATGACTGACTGAGACAGACAGACTCAACAGCTGCACAGCAGATGGTCCCCAGTCATGTTTTAGGTGACTGCTTCGATTGAATATTATAAAATTGGATGAAATTCTGCCAATTTCTTGTAATTATAGAAGTATGGAGTGAGGAAGTAAAAGGATTTAGTATTCATTCGACGAAGCCTCTTTAATAAAGTCTTTTTCCGGTTTGAAAACGCTACTTGTTGTTGTAGAGCAGCAAGGAATTTGATTTGTATCTCTAATGAGCTCTGTCCTATATCACAGTGATTTATATATAGGACTTACCTTCCCCACAAGACTGTGAGCAACTTGAAGGCAATTCCATGTCTGATCTATCTTTGTATTCCAGAAGCTAGCATGCTCTCTTGTCTACAGTATGTGCTCAATGAATACTGAATTAATGAACAACCAGATGAATAAATATACCATTGAAGATTTCATAATTAAATCATACTTTATAATGAAGTAGAACAAGTGAGTATTTAAAAGTACTCTGTGGAATACTGTTCTCTGAAATGCCAAATCTCGTCATTGTTTATCGTATATTCTACATATTAAGTTTACTTAATTTGATACAATTCCAAAATGCACAGATTGGGCAGCTTCTGCCTTCTATTGACTGCTGAAGTGCTGGGATGCAAAGAATGAGACATGGTCCCTTTCACAATTGTCTTAGTCACTGTCCTTGCTGTAAAGAAGCAATAGACCAAGGACATTCTTATAAAAGAAGGCATTTAATTGGGGACTTGCTTAAAGTTTTAGAGTGATCATCATGGGGGGAAGTGGGTAGGCATGGGACTGGTGCAGTAGCTGAGAGCTTAAATCCTGAGGAACAGGCAAAAGTTGGGGTAGCTGGCATGGGTTTTCACCCCCAATGACATGGCTTCTGCAACAAGGTCAACCTCCAAATCCTTCCTAAATAGTTCACCAACTGGGGACCAAACATGCAAACACATGAACCTATGGGGCCACTCTCATTTAAACCACCACAGCAAACTTTATTTTCTACTCTTTTTTTCTTTCCAACACATCATTTCCTGGAATGGAATGTGGCATGGTCTGTGCCACATTGCTTATCTATGGTAGGGTCTAAACATGCCCTCTGACTCTCATGGGTTTGAAATTTAATCTCCAACCCTTTATGTGTCAAAAATTAGGACAGTCAAAGGATGACTGACCTACAAAGGCTCTCACCTCATCAGGAGAATAATACATCACTGTGAGAGTGGATTAGTGATTATCATGAAAGTAGGCTGCTCATGGAGATGGAAGCAGTTGTTGCTGCTGTGCACTCATGCATGCATTCCCCCCTCCATGTTTGATCATGGGATAAAGCAGTAAGAAGGCCTTCATAAGAGACCAACACTTCATCTTTACCCTCCAGAAGCTGTAAGAAACATTTGCTTCCTGTATTATTACCCAGTCTGTAAGAGTCCTACTCTCATGGGAATGTGAGCAGAGGTTTCTGATTACCTACTCCATACAATAGATCATGGCCTTGGATGCCTAAAGCATCTAATCATCATATATGATCCTATGTCATGTAGGAGATTCAGCTTCTTCATAACATTTTCATCAGGAATCCCTATTCTTGGAATTCAGACACTATTTTATAAGGAAGCCCAAACTACTTCCTTTGGTGAGACTGGAGAAATGCACATGGAAGAGGACTGACACCACCGATAAATGAACAGAAATTTTCAACAGACTTCCGCGTGAATAAGCCTTTGTGGCAGAGTTCATACTTTTACTGACATTTGGCGGAAGGTAATTCCTTCCTGTATGTGTTAGGGAATGAGGCTTGTCCTGTGTATCATAGAACACTTCATCAATGATCTTAGCCACTACATGTTAGACACTGGTGGCAGTAGTCTCCTAAATTGTGACCATCAAAAACAAATCACAGACCTAGCTAAACACCCCCATAGAGGACCTCTGTTTAAGATGATTGTAACATCTGATCACTGATCTGCAAAAGGTGAGAGAAAGTTGGGTGAGCTCTGTGCAAACTAGAGAAGGGGGAGTGGGAGACAAGCTGTTACTACAATCTGTGCTAGTCAACTTTCTCAGCTTGACACGAACCCAGATAGACCTCAGAAGAAGGAATCTTAATTTTAGAATTGTCTTCATCAAATTAGTCTATGAGTGGGTCTATGGAGCATTATTTTGATTGATAATTGATGCCGGAAGTCCCAGCCCACTACAGGAAGCACCTTCTCTGGGCAGGAGGAGTTGGGTTGTACAAGAAGGGTGACATAGCAGGCCCGAGGAATCAAGCTAGGAAGCACTGTCCCTCCATGGTCTAGAGTTCTTGACATGGCATCTCTCAATGATGGATTGAAACATATAGACTAAAATAAAGTCTTTTTTCCCCTAATGTTTTTAGCCCAGTGTTTTAGCAGAGCAATAGAAATCAAAGTAAAGTACAAGCTTCTAGCTTTGTTAAAAACATTATAAAATGATGTGGGCAGTAGCCTGGAGGGATAGCTCAGTGGTTAAGAGCACTGACTGCTCTTCCAAAGGTCCCGAGTTCAAATCCCAGCAAACCACATGGTGGCTCACAACCATCTGTAATGAGATCTGATGCCTTCTTCTGGAGTGTCTGAAGACAGCTACAGTGTATTTACATATAATAAAAAAATTGAACAATAATTAAAAAAATGATGTGGGTAACTTCCCAATACAGCATGGGTCAGAAGTAAAATCATAACCAAATGGTCTATGTCAGATATTGCATCTGCTCTAAACATTCATTGTTGACATATACCTTAAATATGCATATGTAGCTGAGGGAAATGGTGTGTGTGTGTGTGTGTGTGTGTGTGTGTGGGTGTGTGTGTGTGTGTGTACAGAGGTCCATTATCTTGATATTGAACTGCACTTCTGTGCCCACACAGAAGGAGTGTGTATGCTAACCTAATTTCAGTGTATATGATTATACTGTCTTCCTAGTTCACTTATGCACTTTCAACTGGAAGTGGTCAACAACAGATTCTTAAGTAATTGTACATCATTAAGGTCACCAACTGTAACACAGTGCTTGTTTTCCTGTAAGCTGCATTAGATGACTCAGTCCCAGAGCATTTGGAACAGTTGTGAGATAATGTTCTGAATAGGGGCATGGAGGGGTCATGTTTGGGCTATGTGCCACTTATAATTCATTTTCAAATAACAAAGTGAAAGTCTAGATGTAAAATGTGAATATGTAGTATCTTAATGCTGAATTAAAATTTTAGAATTTTTAAGAACCTGAAATAAAAATATGATCATGTGTACACCTAGAGCCCATTGTTCTGCATGATTACAATGAAGAACATAAGACACTCAAGGAGGAAACCTAAGTCTTGTTTTGGAATAATACAAGGGATATTTACTCAGTTCCCAGTCTCTTAGACCCCATAAAGGAGGACTACATCATTAATCCTCACAACAACTGAACAACTAAAGTTCAAAGAAGTTAACTGAGTTATCCCCAGAGCTGATACCATTTGTGACCTTGTCTCCCTGACTCCTATGCTTGTTCGTCTTTACATAGTACCTGGTCTCTTTTACTTTGTCTTCTTTATAAACATAGGAGTAGTAGTTAAATGGATATACAAAGGAACTTGTAGTTACGGATTTAAAATACTGTTGGATTATAAATTTAACAATTCTATATGAAAAAGCCAAATAGTTTATTGGGCTGACCATGATGATGGTTAGTCCTTGTTTGTTTTTTGCAGTATACTTAGATGATGTACAATTAAGCAATGACCCTTAATGTTAAGTCATCTGAGTCAGCTTGACTTGAGTCAGTTCAGTAAGATAAGTTGCTTAACTCTCAGTAACGGAATGGCAAACCCTATCTTCTATGTGGACACACACTTTTGAGGGTGTACTCTTCTGCTTTTATATTCATTTCCCAAAGGCAATGTTGTTTTAGGAAGGGGACATAGAAGGCAGCCCACAGCGTATGCTTTCCTTAATAAGGCTAATGATGCCCTGTTTGATGGATGCATGGTAGAGCTGATTAATCTATGCATAGAGTACACAGGGTATATAAAACTAATTAAGAAAAATCCCACCTGAGTTATGGATTAACACATAAACTGTATCCTCAGAAGGATAAATGAGGGAATGAATATGTAAAACAAGTATCAAATAATAGCAGACTAAGCTAGATGCAGGCCTTATCAACTGAAGTTCAATAATGCAATTGCAAACTGAATTTGTCAGGACCGTAGGTACACAGAGCCTACTTACTCACAGTGGCCATTAATATTTTAGAACAGCTGATGGTGACTGGTTGTTTGCACTGAGCCTTCTTTTTCCTCTAAAGTGCTCTTTCTTCACACAGAGGGCTGTAAGCTTAAGATTCAGGCTTAAGAATTGTGTGTGTGTGTGTGTGTGTGTGTGTGTGTGTGTGTGTGTGTGTGTGTGTGTGTGTGTGTGTAAGAAAGAGAGCTAGAGTTCTAGCCTGAAGCAATGTTTCTGCAGATAGATACACTCTCAATTTTTCATGACCTCAGACTCTTCCCGGTTCTTTATGNGGGTCTTCAGCTAGGGGGAAGGAATCAAAATCTCTGGAGAAATATAGTCAGATGCCACAATTGGTCAGTAGGTCAAGGGTTAATCAGAGACAGCCATAATGACAGAGTTCTAGTCCAATTCTGGTTGCTATAATGAAACTGACCAAAAGCAACTTAGCAGAATGCAGAGCTTATTCAACATACATTTCCAGAATCACAGACCATCARTGAAAAAAGTCAGGGCAGAAGCTTGAAATATGAGCTATAGTGGGAGCTGCTTACTGGCTCAGTTCAGGTAGATTCCTTATAGAGCCCAGGACCTCCTTCCTAGGCAGTGGTGCTGCCCACAGTGGGCTGGATGCACCTACAATAAATAATCCAGAAAATCCCCCAGTAAACTACTCATAGCCTGTTTGTGTGTGTGTATATATATACACATATATATGCATATATATATATATATATAAATTCCTCAGTTGAGACTCCTTTCTCAAGAAGACTCTAGGTTATACCTAGTTGACATGTAAAACTAAGCAGGACATCCAGTAAATGTGTGTAAGTGGTAGGCTTGAAGAATCAATTTACCGAATATTCAGCTTCAAGTTTCCCTGCTCTGCGTGGAACTTTACTTATGCTCTTTTCATTTAGTCAAGACTATTTAAATAATAGGCTTTTACTCTGAAATGACTGCATTCTGTTAGAGTGTAAAGAAGGTTATCAGGAGACAGTTGGTCACAGAACCAGAAGCAAGGTAGCACAAGGAAAATGCAGTCAGATTCAGCAAGAGATTCTTTATGAATTAARCCATGTGRCTCTAATCACTGTGTAAATCCTAAGCTCTGATATCTATGAATGTGGCCTCTTTACATATAAGGGAATTGTCAATGATATACTTAAAATGAAGTTGTTAGTGTGTACCTGCTTTAATATGAGGGTTGTGGTCAATTTGATTGCATTTAGAKTCACCCAGGACACATACTTCTAGTTCTGTCAGTTCTTACATTTTCAGGGATGAAACTGTAACGTGGATGGAAAACCCATCCTAAATGTGGGTGTAACCAGCCAGGGGCTGGATTCTAACTGAATAAAATGGAGAAAACTGAAGRCAAGCTAAGTTCCAATATTCCTCTCTCTGGTCTCTAGCTGAAGGTGCCATGTGATCACCTGCCTAATTTCTGCCACCACAGCTAGAGCCCATCTTAACATCACAGTTTCCCCACCATGATGATGGAGTATAATCTCAAACTATACAACAAAATAAGTTCTGTCTCCTTTATGCTGCTTTGAAAGGCATTTAGTCACATCAATGAGAAAAGTAACATACAAGTGGTGTTCTCATGGTGAGGAAATAATATGGACATGGACATATACAGCATAGAGGGAAAATTTTGTGGAGACACAGGGAGAGAGTCATATATAAGTTAAGGAGGCACTAAGAACCTACCTAGCAGAGAAGAATGAACAGAAGATTGCCTCACAGCACTCAGAAGGAACCAACGTGGACAACATCTTGAATTTGGACATCCCGACCCCAGAATTGTAAAGCAATAAATCTATTGCTTTAAGCCACACAGTTTGTGGTCCCTTGCTATGACAGTCTCAGGAAACTAATCTACTATTCCTCTAGCAAGCCTCAGACATAACTGGGCACAGAATTGGATTCTTGCAGTCACACAGGAGGGATCCTCTGATTATTGTAATTTAGATATTAAAGCTAAGGATGGAAAATTTAGGAGCACTCAGGTAACAGCTTACTCTCTCCCTGTTGCTTTCAGAGTGGGGCATCCAGTTCCCTCATTGTATCATAGGAGTCAGATCAGAGACCCACTGGAATTAAAATCTTTCAGAATACTCCAGTGTGGTTTATTATAATTGATGATTATAACATAAATACTGAATATAATATGAACTCCTACTAAGCCAATTTCCCAATATCCTTGGCACACTTCACTGGTTATTGACATTCAGTGAACTAYACCTACCTACCTCTCCTATGAACTACACCTACCTACTTTAACACATTTCTATATATAAGTATTGCCCAAAATACCYAATCTCTTACAATCCAAGAGTGACCAAGGTTACCTCTCCTCAGGGTTTGGGGCAAGGAAAATGATTCATTAACAATCTAGAAAAGTATTGCTAAGACTTGAACAGCATTTTTCAGGGTGTTGAGTAGTTTGAGGATAACATTGACTGTATTTTGAAGTTTGCTATTTTGCCTTGAAAATATATTAGTCTTTCTCTGTGTCAATTAATATTTCTCTGCTATAAAACTTKTAATATCTATAGATTTCTTTATTCAGGAACCATGATGCATAGTTCATGAATCATCCTTTTGTAGAACAAGTGTTAGAAAAATTGAGATGCTCATTTAGTCTAGGATTATGAAGGCCTAGACACCAATGATACCACCACATACTGTTGTTTCTTCCCTAATCTCAATGGATTTTTGTTTGTCCGTGAGAATGTGATTTTCAAATATCGTTCTAGTCCATGGACCATCCTCTAACAATGAGGGTGAAAAGTTTATTATCTTACAAATAATGTACCATTAAAATMTTTTTTTAGAATACTAGACACTATTTGGGACCTTGCATAATAAAAAGGAACAAGACAGATAAGGTCTCTGCCTCCTTGCAGTTTAAAGACTAAGTAGAAAACTATACTAATTAGTTTTCTTGTCACCATGAAGAATGTGACATAAAGAACTCAGGAGGAAAGGTTTGCCTTGTTTGCTGTTTCAGAAATTCAGGCCATTGTGGGAAGGAAGTCATAACAAAANCAGAGGGCTGTAAGCTTAAGATTCAGGCTTAAGAATTGTGTGTGTGTGTGTGTGTGTGTGTGTGTGTAGGACAGAAAGAGAGCTAGAGTTCTAGCCTGAAGCAATGTTTCTGCAGATAGATACACTCTCAATTTTTCATGACCTCAGACTCTTCCCGGTTCTTTATGGCCCTGATAACATAGGTTGGAGCTACACAAACCAAAATCTTTTCACCACAGCAGGAAGCTGAAGCTGACGCTGACCCCTCTTCCTGAAATGAAAAAGGTGGAGAGGAGAGACAGGATCAATAATTCTCAGCAGGGGGTGTCAGAGCCCTCTGAGGATTATGAGGACATAGGTGGGGGGCTTTGGAGTTGTCACAATGACTGAAAACATCAATGGCATTTAATGAAAGGCAGCCAGAGAAAGAAAACTTTGTGCACCCAGATGTCACAACTTTCTGATGGGAAGCCAGTTCCTGTCAACAATGAGATAATCACCTAGAAATACTAGCCAAAGCTCTTTTAGAACTTCTTAGGCTACTGGCTTAATTTCAGAACGGGCACCCAACTCCAGCCATAATTACATTTGGAGAACATACCAGTATTTGAATGAAAAAAAAAAAAAACACAACTTCCAGTTCTGAAATAGAGAGAAGTCCTATGGCAACTCCCACCAATAACTTCTAAACTCTTCTCAGCTGAGGGGACTGCATCTCTGAATCCAGGCAGGCTTCAGATTTCTCAAATGAAACAAACATCAAGATTGCACTTTATCCTAGAACCATATCCCCTGCTCAGACAATAAGCTTGGTTGAGCAGGCAGAAGATTCACAGAAGGACTCAGGTGGGTGGCCCAGTGCAAGGCATACATTGAAGGCACTGTAAAATCGTCTCTTTCCTCCTGCTCTTGTCTTAGAGGAGACTGTTTCTTGCATGGTTCTGGAAGACAATTAATGCTTTCCAGTATGCAGGTGGGCTGAAGCTATAGCAGATGGCATCAGGATGGCTATAAAAGAGGAAAGAGTCTTGCAGATGGTATATTTACTCCTTTCTGAATTTGTCTCTTGAGAGGGGGAAGGGAGTGCAATAATGTTGCCAGCTTCCAATGAACTTACTCTCCCACATTTTCTCAAGTCACCACATTATTATCTTTCATCCAGTTATTACAGAGAAGAAATAAAGCAATATATTGGGAGAGGACAATGGAAAAAAAGCCTTGAACACCTATAACTGTCAATTCACCATCCTCTGGAATTATCATTCATGGTCTTGCAGCCTGTTGGTACTGTGAATTTCCCTGTGGGTGAAATAAGCTAATTACTGTAACTTGTTCTCATAGGTAATTTTTGCCCCAATGATGCACAACTATGTTTGCTCTTGAATGCCAGCTATGTGCATATCATTTGCCCTGTGATTCTGAACTACTACAAGTTGATCACAATAGTCGGCTAATAGCTTATGAAGTAGCACCTACCTTCTCTGGTGCTTTCCTGTGAGGTGATAACACCATGTCCCTTTGAGGCCGATTTAAGGAAGACATATGAGGTAATGAAGACTCTCTGATATGGGCAGCTTCCCACCATAATGAACAGTCACAGCAATTAATTAGGCCCTAGATCTCCAAGTCACCCTAGCCCATTCTTTCCATTCCTGATGTCACGCAGACATTGAGCAGTAAATCCTCTGCAAAGGGTTATCTACTAAATGGGGAAGTCAACACAAGGAAGTTCATCGCTATTGTCTTCCCCCTTGCTAGTTTGAGTAGTGTGAGTAGTATCCTTTCTGCATTTTGACATTACAAAAGCGGGTAAATGAGTGTGGAGA
>BDUI01002847.1:13305-28378 GCA_002335545.1 Apodemus speciosus | reverse complement strand
ATCATCATCATCATCATCATCATCATCATTTTAAATACAAAGTAGTGGTCATAAGGATAGCTAGCATTTTTCAAGTGTCTTTTCTATATGAGTTACTCTGTGGGTTGTTGATGTGCATCACTATCCTGGCAATATAGTTCAAGCCTGAGTTGTGATTGAAATAAACATTGAACATATAATAATCTGCTCAGGTGACGATGCAGCACAGGGAAAGGCTCTACAGCAAGTCAGCACCTGAAGTTACTCTGTGAGGAAGTGAAGCTAGTATGTTTGAAGGCAGAGATCGGGCCTATAAGGGAGTTTTAGCTGAGTGACTGTCTTTTCGATGGAGTAGTAGGTAGGACCACCAACATGGGTAGAGCAGCAGCCTGTGGAGAAATCTGCGATGATGCTAAAGGAGGAAGAGAAGAATAGCTAGACAACCTTCTGCAAGGCAGAGAAAAGACTAGCATGCATGGGACAGAGCATGCTGGACTCTGCCACTTTCTCTGTCATCTTATGAAAACTAAGATAAGTGATAGCAGAAACAGAGGCACAGTCAAGGTTTGAGTATATAAATCTGCCCCAGGCAGGGATGACCCAGAGGCCTCCGGGAGTGGCCGATAAAAGCCATCTTAGTTGAAGTATAAAAAATATCTAATATCTGTCCCAGCTGAGGGGGAAACTGGCAATTTTCTCTTCCTTTTTTAATTATAATATTTGACTTACTATGGTTCTGTCAGACTACTAAATTGGAAATGGAATAAAATATAGTAGATAGAAAATTTGGCTGAGCCAATTAAAATATTCCACAGAGGGACTTTCCTGTCCAAGCAACATTATGAACCTCTGAATAAATTGGGTCTGGGCCCTGGTTTGTTATTTTTAATTTGGACTAGTAGAGTAGATATTAAAAAGGCTGAAATTTGGAGCATATTCAGTCACTCACAGGCTCATCAAAACTCTAATGTGTCAAAACTTGGCATCACTTTTGCGATCTCAACTTCCCCTCTCCCTGCCAATATGTGTCCATTCCTTTCCTTCCCATGGAAGCACTGTGACCTCGGGTAGCCCACCTTTACCTGTGCATGTGGATCCTTCTCCCCTGTGCATCTAATCACAGGTTGTTAATGGTACTCTTCAAGAAGACAGATCTACAGATCTATAGTCTAACAGATTTGGGAAACAGTGTGTTAAACAGTTACAAGCGACTGCTGCAAAACCTCTCAGAGTATAATGTGTTCCCATACACCAAGAATCTCCAAGGGTGAGATGAGAGAGAGAGAGAGAGAGAGAGAGAGAGAGAGAGAGAGAGAGAGAGAGATCATGAAGCTCCTGTGGTTGTTGCATTATCTAAATTCACCTTGGGAAACATTGGCCTAAATTGCAGTAACTGTTCTCAACATTCCCTCTGTCTTTAGACTCTTGTTTAACCCATGTGGAGTACAACTATGGGGAAATTACCTCCAGTCACAGTATTGGAGAACTAGGTCTGATGTGTTGAGGATTTCGTGCCATACATAGTACCTATTTGCAATGCCAGAACCTGTGCCAGGTGGCCAACACGGCATTCATTGCCTGTCTTAAGAGCAGCAGGCACAGCAACCTGGTTTCTTTTCTTTTCTTGTTTTTTTTTTATTGAATATAATCTTCATTTACATTTCAAATGCTAAAACCTTTCCCGGTTTCCCCCCTTTCCCAAAAACTCCCAACCCCTCCTCCCTCTCCATCTCCAAGTATAAGCTCCTCCACCTGACCCACTCCCACCTCCCTCCCTCGATTTCCCTTTGTTGGGGCATCTATTGAGCTTTCACAGGACCAAGGACCACTCCTCCCACTAATGCCCTCTGCCACATTTTTGGCTGGAACCATGTGTATCGCTTGGTTGATGGTTTAGTTCCTGGGAGTCCTGGGGTGTCTGGGTGGCCGACATCGACATCATTGTTCTTCCCATGGGGCTGTAAACCCCTTCAGCTCCTCTGGACCACCCTCCATGTGGGACCTCACGCCCAGTCCAATGGTTGGCTGCTAGCATCTGCCTCTGGTTTCTACAGGCTGCCAGCAATAGGGAAATAGTTGTTTCCAGAAGAACTGGAGCTTCAGAGGTTAATCTTCAAGAGTAGAAAGCATGGATAAATGAGGAGATAGCTGAAAATGCTTGAATGATTCCCCAAGTTTAGAGGCAGGGTGGACCATCATGTGTATCCAGTGATCACTGCTTTTCTAAATTCTAAGGTAGTTATATGGTAACCAGCAGGTACTACATGAGTCAGAGCCTGGGCTGATGGGAAAGGCTTGCTCAAGTCTCAGCAGGACTTAACATCAAAAAGAACTTTATAATTAACCATTCTACCTTACCTGAGATAACCAAAGCCCAGCAGGTTCCACAGTTAGAATCTTGTAAACTACCAGGAATCTGCTCTTATTACTCAGAGGAATGGGCTGTAAAAAGGTTTCTTAGGTTCCAGTGAGTCTAGGGAATGCTGTATATGTCATACATGATATATGAATTATTAAGTCATTTCCAAATCATTTGTACCTAAAAATTATTTGGTTTCCACGGGATCCAAATATTCTTTGACCCTAAAAGTAAAGATATAAACAGATTTTTTGGTTTGGTTTGGTTTCAGGAGCCTGTGACTGGAACAAAATGAAACTGTTTCTTTAAGAAATGTTTACAAAGGCATTCTAGAGTTCTCTCCTGTTCTGTTGATTTATTTTTTTAAAGAGAAGAAGATTTTGATGAATGTGTCCAACCTTCAGAGGATTCCAGGAGAGGAGCAAGGGGCTTCTGAGAGAAAGAGGGGCTAGGATTTGCTCTTCCATTCTATGGAGGCTCCCTGGTCTTTCTGACCTTCATGATACTCTCTAAAAAGTTATACTTACTGCGAGAGTTCATGCCAGGCTAGGAAAACCCCTGTTTCATATTAGAGAGTTCTAATATGTGGGATTAAAAAGTAAACAGGAACAGAGAGGGACAAAATGTAGGGAGGGGAAATAAGAAAACTTCAAAAGAGAGTACATTTACAGGCTGAGAGGTCTTGCATGTCTGGCCTGCAAGGCTCCACGGTGACTTTTAAATAAAAAGACACAGCACTTGTTCAATATGTCCAGATCAGAAAGATCTGCTTGAGAATGGTATGTGTCTGAGCATTCACCATGCCTCTGGTCTGGAAAACAACAGGGAGGGTTCCCTGACTCTACAATAAGAGTCTGCACGTGAGTGAATTTGTCCTGGATGTCACTAAGAAATGGGCGGCAACAGCAGGGATCTCTCAGGTTGTGTGGGTCCGTTAGGAACTCTTCTTATGGATGTGCAGCTGGAGCTATTTAACCCCACATTGCTGACAAGATAGTCGACAGAGAAACTATGTTAGATGACCCACCTACCATGTTTGAGGGAGCAGCCAGGTAACTCAGCATCTGTATTACATATGCTGAACAAGGATGTGAGTGAGCTAATCAGGGTAGGAGTTGTCTGGACATAAGCTGACAGGACATAGGCTGCAGTCACGTAGAAAGCACAACGTGTGATAGATACTTTCTATATATACTGCCAATATCTCTGCTTGGGCCAGGGGAAGACTTTGCCGTTATCCTGAACCTGATGAGAGAAGGCTTTGCCACTCCCACGAGCCTGAGGCATTAAGGCCCTTGACATACCCATGTTTGTGTCACCAATACACATTCACATGAGACTCCATTTTCTCCCCACAGTATCCACAAACCAACCAGTCAGATGGTCACTCTATCTTCTGAGTGGACACAAATGAGGAAGTTCTGCTTTGGGCTGCAGCTATGCCACTTCATACGGCAAGACTGAGGGAGAGGCAGGTGACTCTGCCCCACTCCTTTCTCAGGCATGAGAGGCTGTCCTGGTTATTTTCTACTCCAGTCATTAGACCTAAAATACAAGTTTTAAGTCTCTGGGTGTCTGCAGACATATCAGTTGAACAGGTCCAATCAAAGGGCCAAGACCAAGTTCAGGAAGTAAAAACTCTACTCGCCTCTTGAGAAACAAGTTACAAAGTTACCTGGCAAAATGTATAGAAAAAAGAAGAGGTGTTGGATTGGTTCCTCTAATTCTAATGGATTATTGTCTCTTCGGTTTTTAAGACCTCTTAATATCTTTACTATATCGCTAATTATTCCCCACCTAGTGGCTGGAGAGCACTGCTGATGTGTTTATATCTCTGAGGCTCGGTTCTTGACATACAGCAGAAATCAGATCAAGGGTTAGATACTGTGCGGGACAGTGGAGAAGAAGGGTTCTTGGAAGCTTTACAGAAGAAGACAGCAGGGCAGGAAAGGGAAGGAAAGTGTCCTAATTGGTGTCCTTTGCCAGACTTTGCTTATTTCTGCAAATAAGCAAAAGGCAACGTCAGTCTCAAATATGTTCTAGCTTCTGGGAGCATCAGAGTGCACACCTTCAAGAACCAGGACCCGGGGTTGGGGATTTAGCTCAGTGGTAGAGCGCTTGCCTAGCAAGCGCGAGGCCCTGGGTTCGGTCCTCAGCTCTGTTAAAAAAAAAAAAAAAAAAAAAAGACAAAATAACAAAAAGACCAAAACAAAAAACAAAAAAAAAACCAAGAACCAGGACCCAACATACCGCTTACACTTTCCTCTCTGAATGCAGTCAGTATTTCTTTCCAACCGATTCAAATGGAATGTTCTTCTGTAAGACATCCCATGTATAAGCAATCTAGACTTCCAAGAAACATAAATATCCAGAGTAAACTTTTCACTACTGGGAAATGGGGGATAGAAGATTTCTGGACTGAGAAATTCTGCCTTCTCTCTTTTCTTTTTTTTATTCGATATATTCTTTATTTATACTTCAGATGATTTCCCCTTTCCTGGCTCCCCGCCCCCCAAAAGTCCCATATGCCCTCTTCCCAATTGACGTGTAGCATTATTTCTCTCCAAGAGCATATGTAGGGAGACCTCCCAAGCAGCTGGGAGACACGCCTGCTGTGCCCATGCAATTCTGGTCAACAAGCAGTGGGTAGCACAGAAATGCAACACCAGAGATTGTTTCCTTCATCATGAGCCACATTTGCACTTTTCTACTCTGCTTGGTTTTAAATCTCCCCAATAAAAGATCAGTATTTAGCTCTTGATTTGGGCTCTGTTTTCTAGGTGATGAGGGAATAGCAGAAGAGACATTAGACTTGGGCCATGAAGGACAAGCCACACTGTAATTTATTCTTCACATAGTCCAGGTCTTTGCATCTGCAAGTCCAGGTATCACTCAACTCTCTATGGTGTTGGGAAATAAGAACTCTCTAGGCAACTCACCCTGCAGTTCGGAACTCATTTGCTGGACTCAGCAGACCATTTTACTGATCAGCAAACTAAGGAAAACAAAAGAACTCAGCAGTGCCCTCAAGAGGCCCAGATCCCAACCAGGACCTGTTAGAGCTACATCTCTTCCCTGAGATGCTGCCTTGTATAGGTGCCAGGCTGGGCTCAGTCCTATACTAAATGATGGTCACAGTGAAGTAACTCAGGTTTGACTTCTATACTCAGAGAAGTCACACCTCAAGAGATCACACTGAGATGAGAGTCATACATGTAGGTGTAGTAGTCCAGGAGAAGAGAGATCCTGAAGAGAAAGGAGAGAAAGGTTTTCTGGAGAGTGTGGGTCCAGTGAAAGTAGACATCTATTAATCATTCTAATACTGAAATGATCTGAGCAGATAAATGAAGGAAAAAGGATATACCAAGAAGAGAGGACACTGGTCAGGGTCAGCCTGCATTATTCTATAACGAAGAGCATAATGTTTTGTGGACCATGGTAAGGAGCACAGAGCCTGTGGCAGGGTGTTTCAGAAAAGAATAGATGCCTGAGTTAGACCTGAAGGACTCCTGAGTTAGCCACGCCTCCTACCTCCTGACATTTAGCATGATTACGCCCTGTGCAGTACACTAAGGGAACAGAGGATATGAAGACACCTTACCACTATTGTGGAACAAAAGATCAAGTRCAAAATTCTGAATGTTCCCAGTGCTTCCAAGGAGAAAAGCCAGAACCCAGTGGGCTAAAGTTAGTTTGAATATGTAGGGAAAGACTTGAGAGCCTTGTTGTGCTGGTTCCAGTCCCACACCCCTGCTCTGACTCCAATCTTCATGGCTACATGACTGTGCCATTAAATAGTCCAAGAATATCTGAGGTGAGCCTTTCCATGCACTGGACAGAAATTCAGATTGAACATTATAAAAAATACATGAGAGGCTCTCTTGTGACTCACCACTGGCTCGGAGGACTTAAGTCTACAGTGCTAGAAGTTACTGTCATTTCGATCTGTTCCTTTCCATGGAGCAGCCTTCGGGGTTAAATGGACCAGTACTGGTCTCCATCTTCTGCCCCATTGGTCTCACACAACTGAATGGATAGAACCAGCAGGCCAGATTGCTGCTGGAATGCAGGGTGAGAGTTCTGGCTGGTGACCCGCCACTTACCAAGAAGTAAACTAGAGTAGACAATTGACTCCAAATGGCCCTGACTTTACAGAGTCACAATCTGGTGGAGAAGGGACGTTATTAGAATTGTTATCAGCAATGGATTATATTAGCTTATGCCTATAATCTTAGCAGTTAGAGACTGAAGTCAGAAGATTTGTGAATTCAAAAAGAAATGGCTTGTGTTATCAGAGCTAATAAAAGAAAAATAGATTCAATTTTGTGTTTATTGTCATGTTTCCACATATGCAAAAGGGACATATATGTTTTTAAGAATAGCATTTGTCCTTTAGGGCACCCAAGGAACAGTATTTGATAGCACCAATGAAGCCTTTTGTCCTCCATAGACATAATCAGTTTCCTGATTTTTGTGAATTTTTCTATCGCTATTTATTACTTCTATCGCATATGTATCTATTACTAAGCAATGATTGGTTTTCTATGTGGGATTTTTTTGCTGTGTTTATGGGGCTCATTGGACATCCTATTCTGAAGATCTACAGTTTTAATAAAATTTAGAATTTAAAAAAGGAATATTTTCTGTACCTATCATCCAGGGTTGGTGTAAAGGTCAAATGAAATAAAAGGCATAAAAGGTTCCTGGAAAGCTATAAAGTTTTAGGCAGAGATGGAAATTTAGCTTATCGGTAGAGTGTTAACAAAGTAAAAAGGGGAGAGGAGAAGGGAAAAGAGCATAAAGAAAGGGAATCATTATACATTCCAAATTGCTGCTACAGAAACAGACAGCCACAAGCCACACTCTCTCCATACATTGGGCTTGTGGGCTCTGCATCTGTGTTAGTTAGGGTTGCTATTGCTATGATGAAACACCACGACCAAAGCAACTTGGGGAGGACAGATTTTTATTTCATTTATACTTCTATATCACTGTTCATCATCAAGAGAAGACTAGACAGGAACTCAAACAGAATGGAGACCTGGAAGCAGGAGCTGATGCAGAGGCTATGGAGGGGTGCTGCCTACTGGCTTGCTCCCTCTGGCTTGCTCAGCCTGCTTTCTTACAGAACCCAAGACCACTAACCCAGAGGTGGCACCACTAACAATAGGTTGGGCCCTCCTCCATCTATCACCAACTAAGAAAATGACTTACAGACACTGCTACAGCCTCATTTTATGGAAACATTTTTCCAGTGGAGGTTCCCTCCTGTCCGATGACTAGCTTGTAAGAAGTCAACATAAGACTATCCAGCATTTCTCCTTTTTTGAACTTCTCCACTCTGCCATTGTAACACGAGAGCAACCTAGTTCTAAGAAGAACTAGGGTGGCTGGCTATGCTCTTGTAACAGCTTGGACATCCTAAAGGCCCATGTGTTAAATCTTTGTCCCCAGCATAATATTGTTAGGAGGTGGTGGAGACTTTCAAAGAAAGGATCTAGTAGTAAGTCCTCTGGTCACTGGGCTCATGTCCCTGAAGGAGTTAATGGAAACTCATCCCTTTCTGCTTTCTCTGTCTTCAAATGCCAACATGAGTCAGCTGGTGGCCAAAGCCCAGAGTTTTCCAACCCTAGTATGTCTTCATGAGTTTTAGGAAGTAAGTATAAGAATGGTTATGCATTGGTCTCAGACTCTTGGGTTAAGACTCCTGGAGACATTGTTTAATTTGTTGAAGGGTCTAACAGCTTTCACCATGCAGATTGGTCATATAACTGAAATTCTTCACACTCCACTCTGATCCCTTGATCTCTTGCCTGGAACCGGGATGGTTTATATTATATAGCAGGTACTTGGCACAATTTAAGTACTTTAAAAGGATAAGTTGAGGACGGCTCTCATTTGAAGAAAGAATGACTCCAGATATTCCCCCTAGAGCATTAGCAGCATTGGCTGTCTCCTCTCCCACTACAAGCTCCTATGCAAAACTTTTCTGCATCGGTAGCAAGAAAAGTAAAAATATGGGTCCTAGGATAGACTTTCCAGATCCAGCTGAGAAAGTGGTCTCTATTTTCCTGAGGAAATGGCTGCTGTCTCTGAGGACTATCTCTATTCCTTTTTGCTCTTTTCAGAATTGTCTCTGAGTTTCATTCCCTGTCAGCCAGCAGGGACAGTAGTGACAGCGGAAAGCTATTCTTCATTTCATTCGGGTATTAGACTACCTCTTGACAACACTCTCGAGACACAAATACAGAGGGAAAACTTCTCACATCTAAGCCCCAGGAATCTAGTAGACTTGAACTTGAACGTAAAAAAAAAAAAAATAAACAGAAAAATAAGATGGGGAGAAATTAATTATAGTCCCTCAACCTGGTGATCTTTACTTTGTCTCTTCATTATTAGGCTTTGGGTGACATACTTCAAAAGTGAAGACCACCAATGAGAGTGCAGGAAATACCGGCGTGGCTCTTTTCATGTACTTGAAGCCAAACACCCAAGGTGTTCCGTACGAAGTAGACTAACTCAGGATGTCTGAAGGGGGCTATGGCAAAGACATCATAATCCTGGCAGGGACTTCCCACACTAACCTAGTAGGTTCAATGCAGGCAATGAGAATATTTGGGGTCATAAGATGTGTATCTTCCTCCTTGGTACATATTTTAGAAAGTGGGCTTGACCCTGAATTGATTTTGTGCCATCATGTCCACAAAGCTGGAGAGGCTTTTGAGGTACATGAAATTTAGTGCAGGCATCAAGAATACAGACTTGGTAGGAACTAGGGCATTTTTTTTTACCTTTCTTTTTTTATGGGATATATTCTTTATTTACATTTCATTTCCATTTTCCTGGTCCCCACTCCCCAAATGTCCCATATGTCCTTTTCCCTCCCCCTGTTCCCCCATCCACCCTTCCCACTTCCCTGTTCTGGTATTCCCCTACATTGCTGCATTGGGCCTTTCCAGAACCTGGGTCCACTCTTTCCTTCTTGTCAGACAGCATTTGGTAGGTGGATTGTGTCTATGGTGTTCCAAGATTCTAGGCTAATATACACTTATCAGTGAGTGCATGCCATGGGTATTCTTTTGAGACTGGGTTACTTCACTCAGTATGATGCTCTCCAGCTCCATCCATTTCTCTAAGAATTTCATGAATTCATTGTTTCTAATGGCTGAATAGTACTCCATTGTGTATATATACCACATTTTCTGTATCCATTCCTCTGTTGAGGGACATCTGGGGAACTAGGGCATTTTAAGAGTTAATCTTGGCAGTTTGAAGCAGTGCCTCCAAGTCCTGCACCCCCATGGTGCACACTATTTTCTGAGAGCTTGTGGGGAGAGGGGAATTCCTTCTCCTCGTGCTTACCTGAGAGTAGAGACACGTCTACATTCCGTCTACCTGGAGTTCTAGGTAGAATATTGCTGTCGCCAAGACTAAAATCATAGCATCCTGCCATTCAAAACACAAGCTTCCCAGATGGCTGGAGCAGGCTAAGACACATTCTTTCAAGCTTTGTGAGTTATCTCCCACCTCCCTTCTCTCTGTAATCCTCCCGTTCGTGATTCTCAGACTGGATGCTGCTTCTCTCCCGACCACCAGCCTTTCTTTTCCTACAAATCCATGTCACATGCTGCATCCTCCCTCACGTTCCTGTACCTTGATGCCAGTTACTCAATTTCCTGTGTTAACCACATTTACTGATCCTTAGGTACTCTGTGTTCCAGCAAATGGGGCTCCTCACTGAACCCTCTCCTACTTCCCTCCTGTCTCAGGCTATTTTCTCAGCCTGGAATGTCTCAACCCATCTCTCTTTCTTAGACCATTTGTAAGCCCAGTGTATACAGTATTTGATCTAAAGGGGCAATTAAAACTGATATTCTACAGTTCCTTAAACTTTAGACTCTAATTACATTTCTCTTATGCCGACCACATTGTCTCTTGCATTATAACAACATGTCATTTCTACCTTGTTAGAGATAGGATGCTTTCATCTCTCCGTGCGCTCTTCCATCCACCCCCCAAACACCATTCATAATAGATGCTCAGCTAATTCTGGCTGCTGAATTAGTGGCTCAAGTGCACAGTCTGGGGCCTTAAAAAGTTAATTTGCCTTTTTACGTCTCTAAAATAAATCCAGAAAATAATATAAGTAGGAAAATGCTTTAAAATCTGTATCTGGCTCTGTCCCTTATAAAACGTCAGAGAGAGATTTCACAGGAGTTTTATTGCACTGATTACCTTGTTGTTTACAGAATCTGATCCTATAAGCCTAAAAGAAGTAACTTAAATCTTAGTTTCCCATAAAAGCAATCTTATAAAATTGGTTTCCACTCTTAACCAAGGCTTGGTGCCCAACTTCTTTCTATGGATGGTCACAGTCGTGGTATTTCATCAATTATAAATGTTACACCTGTATACTGTGTTATATAAAACTCTCTACAGTGCACATAAATCAATTAAACAAGGCAACACAGCAGCCCATAAAATAAAACTTTATTTAATCCAGTCCATCATAAAGGTCTATAGAATGAAGCTTTCCTCATCTTTAAAGACCTTATTAAAATAAATCAGCAGGGCAAGCTTTGCATTTAATAGGATCAGAATTTTAGAAAGATTTGTTTGAGAAAAATATTTTATGAGATATCAAGGAAACTTTACAGGAAATTAAAGACTACATGCAATTTTGAGAAAATAACTCTGTAGTGCAAACTCAATTGTTCCTATTTCTCCCTGGCAACTTCCTTATAGTGACCGTAGCTCTTAGCCAGCAAGCCTAGCTTTTTCTCCCAGTGTGAAGGCAGAAGGCATGCTGTCATTTGAGTGGCCTTCACAACAACACTAGCCATTACCCTCTGGTGCTTGATTATAACTTAGCTGTAAAGACACTACTAATTTGATAACAATCTTGACCTAGGTGCTTTCCAGTTTAAAAGCCTACCAGTCTTTGGTGCCCACTGCCATAGCCCTGATATCTCTTCATGTTGCCCAGTGTGACAGTTGTACTTCATACCTGAAGGGGGTAAGTGGAGCCCCAACTTCAGTCCTACCTGTGGCTTCAAAGCACCCACAGCAGGTCTTGGTCAATAGATACCACAGCTAGATCCAAGTGTCTAACCCTGGAGCACATTGAAAATCACATTGTTCTAGAGCCTCGGGTCATCACAAAATACCCCACCCTTATCACTTCATTCTGCTTCTGCATCTCGTGTGTCCTAGTGTCCTATTACTCTCTATTACTTCCTCAACACCTCTTCCCTCTCTTATAGATACGTTCTAGTTTTATAGTCTATACTAACTCTTAGAGGCATGATTTAATCCTGTGCTATAACCTTCCTAACTCCTTTAAATGAAATCTTGGCCTAAATAAAAATGAAAACAATGGACAAAACAGTTTAAGAATTTCCCTAACTAAAAGTAAACTACATATAGTTGATGATATCCATATAACCAAATAGACATTTGATCTTGAATTATCTTTATTTCAAATAGAATTACAAAACTGTTGAACAATGCCTTTTGTGATTGAGGAGAAAGTTAGGCATAAAAAGTTTCCACTTAATATATTTTCTATGGAAGGAAATTGAATTAATTAAATTTTTTATGTTATAGACAAAAACAATCACTGTGCATTGATGCAGTAGACTTTCATGGGGGAAAATAAAATTTAAGAAAACGGAGATTCCAAGAGGTGAATTGTTTTGCTCCAATAGATGTCACAAGGTAATCTCCTTCTTCTTCTTCTTCTTCTTCTTCTTCTTCTTCTTCTTCTTCTTCTTCTTCTTCTTCTTCTTCTTCTTCTTCTTNCTTCTTCTCCTTCTTCCTCTTCTTTTTCTTCTTCTCCTCCTCCTCCTCCTCCTCCTCCTTCTTCTTCTCTTGATAATGCATAGCAAAGAAAGTGAGTGTGGGTTTGTAATAGTAGGAGCATTTAAGTTGAGGCACTAGAAGCCTGGCCAAGGCTTTCACCTTATTCTGGCTGCGGGCCTATTAATGGTCTCATTAGAACTAATTCTTGGAGATTTAAACTCAGCATAAATTTTTCAATAGCATTGTTTCTTCTCTCCTCCATTCATGAAAGGGCTTCAACTAGGCTCTCAGTATTCAAATAGATCTGATACACTTTCCATGGATATGGATGGATTATGTGAGTCTTCAATTATATTGTTTTCATACATAGGTTAAGGTCTTGTCTTTTGGGATGTTGCCTTTTTGGTGCCACATTCAAAATTCTTGTCCTCAATGATTTAGACATGGAAAATGCACAAGTCAACTTAATTTCAGAAATTAGCTTCTTCACACATAAAATATTTTAACTGAATAACAATATTAAAAGTCATCTCAATTGAAGAAGGGAAGTTCACACTAAGGCCTGGCCTTAAACTTCAATTCATTCACATGTGCGCATTAACAGAATGTATACAAGCCTCTAGGATGCTGGAAGCAAGGACTGAAGCATCCTGAGTGACAGAAGCAACCTGAATGGTTCCACCTACAGAAGGTGGAAAGATTTCTGCTCAGATCATGGTGCTTGGCTAGCCAGCAGCATGATTACTGGTTCCAAATGACTGCCTTTCTGCTTCCATTTTCTTCATTGACATTTTTTTCCTAGAGATTGAGTTTATTTGTTCTCAAGAGAACAAGTTATTACAATGCCCCTAAATCACTCTCTGGCTCTCTGACTGGCTCTATGATGTCTTTTCCTCTGACAGGTACTGCCACCACTGCATACATGCATCATAACATCCTTAACAGAGATGCCACCTGTGGTGGTTGTTCCCCTGTGGTGGAACAGTCCATACAGACTCATAGGTACTGGCATTATTGGAGGTGTGGCCTTGTTGGTGTAGGCCTTATGGGAGGAAGTGCATCAAAGGAAATTGGCCTTTGAGTCTCTGATCTTCAAGCCAGGATCAGTGTCACTCTTTCTTTCTGCTGTCTGACAATCTAGATGTAGAACTCTCAGCTACCTCTCCATCATCATGCCCGCTTGTGTGCCACCATGCCCCCTGCCATCTTCACAATGGACAAAAACTCTGAATTATACACCAGCCCCAATTATAAAGGTTTTCCTTATATGAGTTACTTTGGTCATGATGTCTCTTCATAGCAATGGAAACTTAACTAACATACCACCATTGTCTTGAATGAGCTGAATCAATCATATGTTTCAACACAGAAACAGAAAATTGACTACCTGAACATCACTGTGATGACTATTTTCTATACATTACCTCATATAACAACTCTATGTCTTTGCCTGCTACATGGATGATTCTATCTCTTATCTGTGCCATATTCATTTAAGCCTAGAACATTCTCCCCTGTGTTCATCTCTTTGTGGAACCACATATCCCAAATGCGTGTGGACATCCTCCCCACCAATAAATCCTAACTCGTTACTTTATACAAATATTCATCCTCAAAAGCATATACGGACATCAACGAATTCTAAATTCTTTTCTTAATTTTTATTCAACATATTCTTTTTGTTCTGTAAAAAAAAATAATGGCCTAGCATCTTTGTGAAGAAGAAGAGGAGGAGGAAGAAGAAAATGAGGAGGAGGAGGAGGAGGAGGAGGAGGAGGAGGAAAAAGAAGCCACAAATTATGCCAATCCTTGAATGTGAGTCTGCTAGCTGAGAGCAGATGGATTGTGACTAAGGGAGAGTCTGGAGGAAAATCTAGTCATGTAGACACTTTAAAGCCAAGTGGAGTTACAGAAGAAGGCAGGACAGTTTTAAAACATGACACAAACAGAACTCAACTCGTGGCTGCTGGCTTGGAAGATGAGAAGCCATGAACTGAGGAATGCAGGCAGCCCCTGGAATCTGAGGGAAGCCTTCTGGCAAGAGCCTGCAAGGAAAYGAAATCTCAGTCTTAACAACCACGAGGAAGTAAATTCTGCCAAGAACTCAGAGGAGCAAGGAAGCGGATTCTCCCTGAGAGCATCCAAAAGGAACTCATTCTGTGACATCTTGATCGTATCCAAAGAAGCCTCATGCCAGTGATGATTTATAGAACTGGCATAACATATTCTTTTCTTGAAACTACTAATAAGTTCATGATAATTTTGATGAAAACTGAAACATGCCTGTCTTTCTCAGATTTTTGCCTTGGCTTGGAATGATGTCTTGAGGATCTGTTCCTTCTTCCTGGGATTCTTCTTAGCATATTTTCTCCCATTCTCCTCCTGTATACGTAATGCCTAAACTGTTGTTTTCCTCCTTGTTCTTCTCCTGGCACTCTAAGAAGCTTTTATTATAGAACGCTGTCCTCTGRCCATGGCAGCATTATCATTTTTATCAAATGGCTGTGACAATTCACAAGATGCTCTCAAGACTGCATCTATTGGCAGTCTGTTATAACAGGAAGGGTAGGGTGGGTCTGTAGACTCTCACTTGAGAATTCAGCTACTCCCTTGTGTACCTTCTTGTCAGCTGTGTGTAGTTCTACCCCAAGGACATGAAGATGCTGGAGTATGCAGAAAGTAGGTTAACTGCAGGGGACTCCATCTCTGCAGCTGTGAGGAAGGTGTCATCCAAGCTAGAGTGAGACTTTGCAGTGCCGGGGCTGCTTTTGGTCACCCATGTTTCTGAGAGTAATTCTTCTCCATGTTGTTGCAAGTAAGTCTAATAAGCCTTTTGGTTCACCAAAGTCAATCTTAGCGGAGTCACAGCTTTGCTGTGCTATCTAGGGGTAGTAGTACCTCACTTACATCTCCCCCAGAGAAGTTCACCAGCAG
>BDUI01002846.1:116916-128313 GCA_002335545.1 Apodemus speciosus | reverse complement strand
AAAAAAAAGACTCACCTAGCACTCTAGTGATCTGGTGTGGGCCTTAACATCTCTACTCAGTTACCAGCAAAGACCAGGAATTCCATCAATGCTCCTAAAGGTCACTGCCCTGCAAAGCTCACTCTCTTCCTGGGAGACAAGGGCCAGGTCTGACAAGGAAGATCTACATTTTCCTTGGTTTCCATACCCAGATGTTGACTCCAGTCCTGGTGGTTTAATTTCAGGAACATTGGTTGTTTTGTGCTCCTTTCTGAAGGAACATCTGGGCAGCCCCAAACCTTCCTGGGTTGCTCTCCTGAAAACCTGGTGTCCTATTTAGAGGTACTATTGTTGTGATGAAACACTATAACAAAAATTAAGTTGGGGAGGAAAGGGCTTATTTGGCTTATACTTCTGCATTGTAGTCCATGATTGAAAGAAGTTGGGACAGGAACTTAAACAGGACAGGAACCTGGAGGCAGGAACTGATGCTGAGGCAATGGAGGAATGCTGCTTACTGGCTTGCTCCTTATAGCTTACTCAACCCAGGGATGGCAGCACCCACAACGGGCTGGCCCTCCCGCATCAATAACTAATTAGGGAAATGCTCTACAGGCTTACCAGCAGCCCAATCTTATGGAGGCATTTTCTCAATTGAGGGTCCCTTCTCTCGGACGACTCTGCCTGTGTCAAGTTGACATAAGAACTAGCCAGCACACCAGGCTATCAAGATGTCCCACTGACCCCAGAAGGATCAGGGGTGAGGATTAGATAATGGGGCTTTCCTGTGCTCATTCCAATCAGTGCTAGAACCCAGGTAACCTCTTCTTGAGCTGAACCATTTTGGCAAAACAGAAGCATGGGAGTCCATTGCCATAAATAACAATTTATGGCTTTCTGAGTGGCTATGTTTATCCCCATAGATTAATGATGCTCTTGAACGTGGTCACATAATCTTTTTGCTGTGAGAAGCAGTGAATGCAAAGACCTCTAACTTGTCAAAATTCTGATAATGTGTGACTGAGAGTATTCAAGCCCAAATAAATACCTCTGTATCGCTCCTCCCCACCTCAAGCAGGCTCAGAGAACAGGCCAGAAAGCTACCAGGAAGAATGTAAGGGCTGGAGGATAGAAAGAACAGTGTTCTGGACATGTCACAGAGGTTGGACTCACGAAGGCACAGCAGCTGTGGCGGCCTGAACAAGACCTGCATACAATCAAGCCAGTCAAATTTCCAGCATAGGTAGAAGAGGGGCCCGAAATGTCTCATTTGTAGCTGAGGAGCTCCTAGCAACTGACGGCTTCTGCAGAAGGTGGAAGGCATCTTTAAGGATGTCACTTGTAGATTCCTCATGCCCCAGTGGATGACCCCACATAGATGGGCATATGGGCAACACGAATTTGACTTGGTTACAAAAAACAGAACAAAACAACAAAAACCCCTCTCCCAAACAAAACAAAACAAAACAAAACAAAACAAAAGCCCAGGAAGTATAGCAGGGCAGGGGTGAAACTGGAGAGGGACATTGGGGATGGACGTGACAAAAATCCGTTGAAAGGTCTGGTAAGGCCGGGCGTTGGTGGCGCACGCCTTTAATCCCAGCACTTGGGAGGCAGAGGCAGGCRGATTTCTGAGTTCGAGGCCAGCCTGGTCTACAGAGTGAGTTCCAGGACAGCCGGAACTACACAGAGAAACCCTGTCTCGAAAAACCAAAAAAAAAAAAAAAAAAAAAAAAAAAAAAAAAAAAAAAAAAAAAAAAGAAAGGTCTGGTAAGATGGCACAACAGTTCCAAAGTTAGAGCAGTTGTCGCTCTTTCAGAGGATTCAGACTTCATTCATAGTACCCCCAGTGATTTACAACCATCCTTACCTCCAGGTCCACAAAATCCAATAACCTCTTCTGACCTCCATATATCATGCAGGCAAAACAATCACGCACGTAAGATTTTAAAAATCCAATTAAAATAAAAAAAATCATCGTATGTACATATAAAATCCCCCAAGTATAAATATAAATATATTTATTATTAATAATATTAATATTATTATTACTGGTGATGCTTTGAATAAAAATGTCCCCATAGACCCATAAGGAGTGGCATTATTAGGAAGTGTGGCCTTGTTGGAGTGGGTGTGGCCTTGTTGGAGGAAGTGTGCAGCTGAGGTGGGCTTTTTTCAAATGCTCAAGCCAGGCCCAGTATCACTCTCTTTATGCTGCCCATGGATCCAGATGGAGAACTCKKGGCTCCTCCAGTACCATGTCTGCCTGCACACTGCCATGCTTCCCACCATGATGACAATGGACTAAACTCTGAACTATAAGCCAGTCCCAATTAAATGTTTTCCTTTATAAGAGTTGCCATGTGGGGGAAGAGGTGGTAGGAGAGATGGCTCAGCGGTTCAGAGCACTGACTGTTCTTCCAAAGGTCCCGAGTTCAATTCCCAGCAACCACATGGTAGCTCACAGCCATCTGTAATGGGATCTGATGCACTCTTCTAGTGTGTCTGAAAGACAGCTGCAGTGTGCTCATATAAATAAGGAATAAATAAATCTTGAAAAAAAAAAAAAAGAGTTGCCATGGTTATGGTATCTCTTTATAGCAAGGGAAAGCCCTGAGACATTATTGAGATTTAGAACTGAATTTTTCCTGATTCATTAGAATGGTATGTGCCCCCTCCCTTATTATTATAGATAATACTGATTATCATCAACATCTTTTTTTGTTTGTTTTTTTTTGTTTTGTTTTGTTTTTTTGTTTTGTTTTTTCGAGACAGGGTTTCTCTSTGTAGCCCTGGCTGTCCTGGAACTAACTCTGTAGACCAGGCTGGCCTTGAACTCAGAAATCCGCCTGCCTCTGCCTCCCAAGTGCTGGGATTAAAGGCGTGCGCCACCACCGCCCGGCTATCATCAACATCTTGATAAGGCAAAGATGTGTCCATACCTTAGAGAATGAAGACCTAGTCACACAGCTGGATCTGGAGCTCGGAAAGACCACAGGAGGAACTTTTAGTCTTTCTTACAGGTGGAGAGGAGGAAAGGGACCATGAGACATTTCCAGGGCAGGAGGCTTGGCTAATCAGTCGTCCATTCAGCCTCCTCTAAGTTCCATTTATGTCCCATTTGGGTTTATGTCTGAGCAACAGGGCGCAACAGCATATGTCCCTGATAGTTAGAATCAGCAAGAGAAACTGAGGTTTGGAGAATATTCCACTTGTAAAGGGGAGATCCGCCCAACCTACCACACCTCCCACATCAGAGAGAAAATAGCCCAGTGCCCATGGGACAAAGGAAAGGACTAATCTGTCAAAAGCTGGAGGCAGGATAAAATGACCCCTGCCTGGGATGGATGTCAAAGAAGTGTCTCTGGGGGAATGTCATTCTGCTTCCTCGGAGGGCCCTGTAGGTAGCTAGATTGGAAATCTACATGCCTCCTGTTGCCCTGCTCTCTCCCCCACCCCCGTCCAACACACACACACACACACACACACACACACACACACACACACACACACCTTAATTGTGTCCGGGGCTTTTCACAGCATTAATTAATCATATTTAGGGCTGTTTCCAGCTGTTGCTGAGGGAAAGAAGGTCCCACACGCCTGTGACTTAGAGTAAATCCAGTCAGATGGAGGAATTCTTTGATTCTGCAGGGGCCAAGCATGGGAAAGCCACTTGTAATCCCACAGCCTCCCAGACCTCAGCCGGCCACCTCCCCCACCACTGCCCTCAGAAACTGATCTGGGCTGGAGAGGAGAGAGAGGGGAGGGCTGCTGAGGAGCCCAGGGCTTAGGGGAGCTGAGCAGGCTGCTAGACTCTGCCTAACACTACTTAGAGGCTGACAGAATTCTGAGGCTCAGCCCTGGTGCTGACTTGCAGATTCTACCCCAGCACTTGGGCCTGTAGAGAGCTTCCGAGAGCGCAGTGGTTCCTGAACAGCCCCTGAGTTCTATTGCAGTAAGCTGGGCTGGTACTAGTCAGAGCAACACAGCAAGTGACCATCACTGACCTAATCGCAGTTCAGCACAGCCCTGTGGCCTGAACAGCACAAGGGCCTCTTAAGCCGCTTTCTGCTTTGCGGACTTCTCCCAAAGCCTTTGCAACACCTTTGAATGCGCAGGCTCTCCTGTTCCCTTGTCTCTTCTTGGCATTCCAGAGTTTGGTTTCAATACCTTTCACTGATCTCTGAGGTCCTGGGGTACCACCTCCTATCTTCACCAAGCCTTAAAGAAATACTTCAGAAAAGGAAGGAGCAGGCCCAACTGGCGAGAAAGACTCCTGCTTCTTTGGTTAACGCTGCAAGCTCATTAGATGCTCCTGATAAGTAAATACACCTGATGGTATTGCTGGGGAGTGTGGGGGCAGTAAGGGACTGTCTCAGCCTTGTAGACCCAAAAATTGGGGGAGTCCCCAAGGTGAGAGGTGTGAAGGTTATCGGGAGGTCAAGGAGAAATCCAGCAGTTATTACCCTAGCCTCTCCCTGTGACGACCTCATCCCAGCACACACCCTTATTGAGGCCTTCTGGGTCCTGGCCTAACTGGGCCTAAATAATTGAGAAGCCCATTACAGCCTTGCTGTTTCCTCACTGTCAAGTGTAAACGCTGCACTGGTCGGGTGGGGAGATGGGGCTAATTTGAATTGATAATAGGAAACGCAGGGAAAAGTCATCTATAGTGAGTGAGGAGCGAGCGATCCCCGAGCAGATGCTAAATCTTGTATAATGAAAGAATCTGCCGATGTCAATTATGTACGAGCGTCTTTGCAGTGGTTAGAGGCGGTGGGCGGGTGAGGGAGCGGAGGGCTGGGTGCATCCCATAAACCCAAACACCCATCAAAGGCTCATACATATGGAGCGGCGGAGATTACGGCATAAATTTGAATGTTATGAATGTACATGAGGGACAGACAGGAAGCCCACCTCACAAGGGTAGGAAAGGGACCGCTTTATTTTGTTGTTGTTTTGTTTTGTTTTGTTTAGTGCWSGTACAAGGGAGCTTTTGTCCTCTGGGCTCCTCAGCTGTGTCTCCCCTGCGTCCAGTTGTGTCCAGGATGAGGAAAAAAAACAAAACAAAACGATGTGGGAGCTGTGGACAAGGACGGGCCAGCTGTACCTGTGGGGCTTAGACACAGGGAGTTTGGCTGTTGGGCTGTCCTTGACCCAATAAGAGAGCAAAATATCTCTGCAGGGAGCAGAGCATAGCTTTCCCTTCCGCCTGATGGAAGAGACAGAGGAAGACCAGTAGACGGAGGAAAACCGACCAACGTGGACAGCAATATCCATCAGAGAACAGGCGAGGCTCACCTGGGCACCCTTTCCTCGCAGCACTAGGAACTGAACCCAGGACCTCGAACACACCAATCAGGAACTCCACCACTGAGTTATCCCCCCCAACCCCCAGCCTCGAGTGTGGGTAGAGGGATCCAGGAAGACAGCCTGGAGGAAGAAGTCACCATTTGCTACAGAGGGGACAAATGGTTCAGAATGGCAATGCCGGAGGCGGGGGGTGGGGGGGCAGCTTTCTGTTCTTAGGGACGAGGTCACACTGCACACGGGGAATGTGTGCGTGTGTACACACAAGCACACCCTGGATCAGGGCTTAGACCCCTCCATCGGTCCCAACCTGCAGCTGCTCCCAGAGCAGACTCTGTGATTTGTAGTGCAGGCCACCCAGGGACTTTAATCTTCACCGTGACAAATGCAATAAAAGGAACAATTTGGAGATCAGAGCTAAGGAAGACACATTTACAAACCCTTCCCCAAAGGTTGGATGGCGCTGTCACCATGTGATTTGTGCAGGAGATGGAGCAGGGAGGGGGGAAGGGGGAGTCGGGGAGCTGGAGAAAGCAGCTGGGCTGGGGAAGAGGAAGCACCCTGTCACTCCCCGCTCGCTGCTGGATCTTGGTGGGCGGGGCTAAGCGAGCTGGGGGGAGGGCCAGACCAATGGGCAGCCACTGCCTCCTCCCCAGCACGACCAAGGAGCACAACTCAATTACCCCAGAAACGTGAAGCTTCGGAGATTCATCTTTGCACTTCCAGGAGGGGGTAGGAAGAGTGGGGACAGTGGCTGAAGGAGAAAGACAGACGGGCAGAAGCACAGTGAAAAGCCATTGTAATGGAAAGCAACGGAGCCCCGCCCCGCCCCCAGAAGTCCCAGTCTGGGGAAGGAAAAAAGAGGGGGGTTCCCAGCCGGTCTTATAGCCTTGGCTGGATTGAACATAGAGTAAAACGCACAGTGAGGTCCGATCTCCGACAAACTTTTGGGACAGGCTGGGAGCTCCAGGGGATGGGGTCAAACTGGGTCTGAGAACTAGCCTGGGGGATGACTAGAGGTGGCGGTGGCAGCGGCAGGGACTACTGGCCTTCAGCACATTTCCCTTTGCTAGCTGTGAAATAGCGCTAGGCCAGATGATGGGGAGATGTCTGCCTACCTTCCATCTCGGAATCTTGAACAAACGGCAGGTGACTCAATGCCAGAGATAAGGTCAGTCCACTCCCATCTCCCCTGCTGCCTTTCCCCTGGTTATTCTAGTCGCTGGCTGGCACAGGATTCTGCTCTGCTGAGGTTTCAACTATACTAAGTCAAGGTCAGACCCACAGTCCTGACCACTAGTCCGGGTTAGGGTTAGAGTTCAAAGTTCCTCCTTGGCTCTGTAAGACTTGATCATTCCTATTTCCCTCTTGGCCTCAAACCAAGGCCACCTGTCCCTACCCCACCCCTGCCTTGAACAAGAGATGATCTTGGCTCCAGGGTCTAAGTTTGTCGCCTTTTAGCTCCTTAACTATGTCAACAACTGAGATGTTTCTCTGCCCGTGTCCTTTCTCCTAACCTGTCTCCACCTGTCTTTGACCTTCCCGAGGCCAATTTCCAATCAGACCGAGGGGCCAGAGTGCCACTCCTGGGGGAGGGCGTGGCTTCTAGGCTGAGGCATTAGGTACTCCAAGTCATCACTGCCCAAATACTGGCTGACTCCCAAACACAGGGCTGTCTTCCTGGGCATCTCCAGGGCCAAGCCCAGTCCCTGAACCCAGGGAAGTGAGTCTGCAGAGTGTTTGGATAGGAGTGGGGAAGAAGAGACACCAGGAAGTAAAACTCCCTAGGAAAGATTGGGAATGTTCTACCTAAAAGTAGTCATCATAGTGATGACCCAGGGGTCACAGAGAAACTAAACCAGCTAGACTGGCTCTATCCAGCTGGTGTCACAGAGGTCCCACGATGAGAGCTGAGAAGTATATAGACCGGCAGGAGCTGCAGACAAAAGAGTGGTTTGGTTTGGTTTGGTTGTTTATGAAAGAAGTCACTGCTCAGGAATGGACAGAAGGGGCGGGGGACTAAATTGAAAACAGGCCAGCTTTCCCAAGGTATCATCAGAGGAATGGGCTGCAAGTGTGAAAACTTCAAACCACAGGAGTGCCTCCATACAGGCTTCATAGTGGATAGAGGACCTGGGGCAGTTCCCATGGTCCTCTGCTGCCTCCCTCTGGAGAGGGCAGGAGGGGAGCGCTACCCTCCTTCCAGCCCGATGCAGCTTGCTTTCTCTTCATTGTACCTGCTCCACCCAGCTGCTGGATTTCTTCTCGAGTTCAGACACTGAATTAAGGATCTCCAGAGGAGCAGGCATGATTGAGCTGAGAGGGCAGGAGGGAAGAGCGGGACGGAGAGAGGCGTTGATTTATGACTGTRAAGGATTGGCTCACAGATCATGGAAGCTGAGAAGTACCAAGATCTGTCGCTGGGAGCTGTCACAATAGAGCTGGTGGCGTAGTCTCAGTCCTGAGAACCAGAGGGTTGAATGACGGGTGGAGGGGTGGAGGGCTGCAGGCCGGAGAACCAGCAATGTCTCATCCCACGGCAGGACAGTCAGAGCTTGATCTTCTGCTCTTTGTTCTATCTGGGCCTTCAGTGGATTGGATGCTGCCCCCTAACCCGAGTGAAGACAGATCTTCCTTCTAGAATCCTAATGACCAAAAGTGAACGTTTCCCTGAGAACACCCTCACGGACAGACACATCAAGAAATAACATTTTATCTATATTTTTGTCACACCCCACAGAAAGAGAAACAGACAAGACAGACAGACAGACAGACAGACAGACAGACAGAAAGCTGAGATATACCTGGCCATAATGCTCATATGACAGGTCCTAGAGTAGGGACCCGTAGAGGGGGTTGGAGGGTGGGGGTGCACAGGGAGAGGCTGGGCAGGGAGAACTGACGCCCATTCAAAGTCTAAAAACACTTGAGGGGCAGGAGAGTGGGCAAACATAAAGAGAGAGACATATTAAGTAGAGAGTCTGCCAAGGGCTGAACAGGGCTGCCTCCTAGGGGGAAAGACTGGGCAAGGAGAGGCTCTCAGAATTCTATAGTCCAGCCTTAACCATTCTCTGATCTGAGTGAGGGGTGAGCCTGCTCAGGCCTCCAAAAGCACCTGGAGAAGGAGGCCATGACAATGGATCATCTTTCTTCCTGTTGGTCAGTGGGTGGGGCAGGCAGAGCCCGGGCTGCAGGTCTTCATTTCCACTCACTCCTCTGAAGTCTAGAGTCACTCAGACTCAGTCACCGTCTGAGGAAAACAGTCTATCACACAGAAGTTCCCTACAGGCTCCCAAGTGTGTGAAGAGATCAGACTAAAGCATCTGTGGCTCACTCCGCATCCAGAACCCAGGGGAAGAAGGGTCAGACCAGCAACGTGGCTTCCCGCCCCTGGCTTGGTGTTCTGGGTCTGGTCTTAGAACCGCTTGTCCTTGGGTAGTGTTCAAGGTCAGAGGGTAGGCGTGTTGGCCGAGGGAGGCCTGCCTCTGTCCCTCTCTTTGCCCTGCCAGCTCTCTGTGCCCTTTGGGAGTTTATAGTCGTATAAATCGCAGAGTCCCATACCAGGCTCGGAGCCTGTGACTATAAATAGGCATGAGGTAAACAAGGTGGCAGATGCAGGGGCTTGGGACAAGAGAGAAAATCTGCCCCCCTTTCCTTGACCAGGGGCCAAGGCACATCCGTGGAAAGGGATACCTTCTCTCTTCACCTCTCTTCCCCTGACTGCTGGCTTCTGACTGCCCATGCCTCTGGGCTTCTAGACCTTTCCCCTGAGGAGTATCATCCAAGGCCATTTTCCACTCCAAGTCTCCCTACTGGCTTGTTCTGTTTCATCTGGGCAAGTCACGATGGAGGTGGCAGCATGTCTCCATTGCTCTCCCGCCCCTCCCTGGGCTCCTTCTACCTGCTTGATACTCTGTTTCCAGTCGCCCTAATAAGTCTAAAGAGGTGCTGACCCCAACTCTACCACCGGGGGTGCCCGGATTCCTGCCCCGCTCTAACAGCTGAAGTGATGTCAGTGCTCTCAAGCAGGCAACTTACTAAGAAGCTGGAGAGAGGAAGCCGGGTCTCACTTCCTACCCCATATTCCCTGCCTGAGCACAGACCATAATAGTGCACAGTTTTCCTGTAGCTGCTGTCGACTGACAGCTGCCTTGCTGTCCCATCACTCCTGGGCTTTGCAGGATGGACCCAAAGCAGAGACAATTTAGGTGGCACTGCTTGGTGATCTATCCTGCCTTTCTTCAGTCCCCACAGCTGGGCTGATTTACTGCTCTGCACTTGTCTTGGTCACAGCAGTTCCTAGACTCCAAGTGTCCCTCGAGGGATTTTAGGCCCCCTCACCCCCACCCCCCACCCCCGCTCACTTTCAGTACAATTAACCCTCCTCATCCATCTCAGAAGTCTGAATATTCAGCCCTGAAGCAGCTTTACTCCTTCCCAAGTCCAACTCTTCAAACACTGTAGAAATTAGAACTGGTCAGGTAGTGGTGGTGTATTCCTTTAGTCCCGGAACTTGCGAGGCAGAGTCAGGTGGATCTCTTAGTTTAAGGACACCCTGGTCTACAGAGCGAGTTCCAGGACAGCCTGGGCTATGAAGAAATAGAACTGGAATGTAGTATTTTCACTTTCCAGGCGAGGAACCTGAAAACAGAGAGGCTAGTTGCCAATCACAATGAAACAGCCAACAGCAGCCGTGGTGCCGAGCCTGGCGCTTGGGTCTTTATCCAGACCGTCAACCTCCCAGCTCCTGGCAACTTTCCTTCATCCTGAGGAACAGCATAGCTGCTTTCATGGGTCCCTTATCCTCTGAACCCGGTCTCCAGCCAGCCTCTCAAGCAGGGAAAGGGAACAGAGGGGCTCTGAGCCTCTGTGAATGGCTGACTAATGTTTCTCCGACTCCAGCTCTTCCTAAAGCCCATTCCTCGAATCTTCTGAGAGCTTGTTGGGCGGATGACCCTGAATTACATCCTAGAAGTCTATCTTCATAAGGCCTGGAGGGGGGGGAGGTATCCCTCCCCTGTGAAATGCCACTTCCCTTGCTACTCTTTGTCCTCTAAAATGTCACATTCCTAATTTGTTTATTTTCGAGACAGGATTTCATGTAGTCCAGGCTGGCCTCGAAAGCACTCTGCACCCAAAGATATCCTTGAACTTCTGATCTCCAGCCTTTACCTGAGATTAGCAAGTGTGTACTTGTACTAGTATCCAACCTAGGTCTTCCTGTATGCTAGCCAATCCCTCTGTTAACTAAGTTACAGCCCCAACCCTGACTTTCCTAATTTGATTGGCACAGAGAAACCAAAACCGCTTTTAAAGTGGTAGCCCGTGTGTCCTAGATGTGCAGGGCCCCAGTGTGGGCACACGTGCACACACTCATTGTACAAATGCACTGTGCTCTTGGCTCCAGCCTGAGGTCTTAGTCTGCTCCACTGCTATAACAACAAAATGTAAGCAACTAAAAATTATTCCCAACATTTTTCAAGGTTAACAGAAGACTTGGGGTCTGGTCAAGGCTACCTCTCTGCTTCATAGGTAGTACATCTTGCTGCACCCTTATATGGTGGGGTATAGACAAATAGGTTCCCCCAACCCCCTTTTGGGGTTTTGTTTGTTTTTGTTTTTGAGACATGGTTTCTTTGCATAGCCCTGACTGTCCTGGAACTTACTATGTAGACCAGGTTGGCGGCAAACTCAGAGATCCACCTGCCTCTGCCTTCCAAGTGCTGGGATTAAAGGTGTGCACCACCACCACTTGGCTTCCTCTCAGCCCTTTATAAGGACAGTGACTTCATTTTTTAGATTTATTTCTTTTATGTACACGAGTGTTCTGTTTTCATGCACAGCAGAGGAGGGAATCAGATTTCATTACAGATGTTTGTGAGCCACCATGTGGGTGTTAGGGATTGAACTCAGGACCTTTGGAAGTACAGCCAGTGCTCTTAACCACTGAGCCATCTCTCTGGCCCCTAACATTAATTCTACTAATGAAAGCAGGTTCTTACAACCTAGTCACTCCTTACTCTCTCTCTCTCTCCCTCCCTCCCTCCCTCCCTCCCTCCCTCCAGGGTTTCTCTGTGTAGCCCTGGCAACCCTGGAACTCACTCT
>BDUI01002846.1:104459-116044 GCA_002335545.1 Apodemus speciosus | reverse complement strand
GGCCCGTGTATTAAGGATTTAGTTCCAGGAGTTATGACACCCAGTGGAATTGGGGGGAGGATCTTGACTGTAAAGGAGATTTGGTTTTCTTTTCCCCCTCTATTCCTCCATTGCCTCCCCTCCTTTCTTCTCATCTGACCTCCCCCCCCAATCTGCTTCGGTTCGTTCTTCCTTCGGTGCTTGGAATTGAACCCAGAGCCTTCTGCATGCTGGACAAGTATTGTACCTCCAGGACTTATTGTACCTCCAGGACTTAGTTCTATCTCTTGCTACCCGACTGTGAAGGGAGTGATTTTTGCTTTGCCACAGACGCCTGTCATAATTTTCTGTCTTGCCTTGGGGCTCAAGACAGCAGAGCTAATTGATCACCAACTGTGTTGTCCAAAAATTGTAAGCAGAGGTAAACGTCTTCCCTTTACCTATGTAGTCTCACCTGTTTGGCTTCTTCTGGCATTCCTGCCTGCCCTTGTACCTCCCATAGAGACCTCTCCCAAAGCACTCCTCATTCGAGTCCTTTTCCCCCCGCCCTGTGTTTGGATCCTTGATGGGCCATCATTTTAGCCCTCCAGAGACTCCCACCTTGGCTGTGAACTAGCCCACAGACACAGCAACTGCTGATAGCTAAGAGCTCTTAGATGTTCCGAGGCAAGAGTACACCGGAAGGTACCGCCATCTCCCAGCATGCTGTGTTTCCGCCCTTCTTTTTCCAAGCTCCCCTCCTGATCAGGTCCCAAAGAAGGGCTCTGTGTAGCCCTGGCTGTCCTGGAACTCACTCTGTAGACCAGACTGGCCTTGAACTCAGAAATCCGCCTGCCTCTGCCTCCCAAGTGCTGGGATTAAAGGCGTGCGCCACCACGCCCGGCAGAAGAAATCTTTACGTCACTTTTTTCCCACCCCTGGCCTTTTTTTCCTCCTCTCTAGCCTTAGCTCCCACAATGTCCTAAGCAGATTGTTCCTAARGGCAACAGCTATGCTTAACCCACTTACTCTTGTACCCCCCAAAGCAATACTCAGAGGTACAAGTTTCCGTAAATATTTCCTGAGAGAATTAGCCTTCAAACTTGTCTGGTCTTTTTCTTTCTTCTCAGTATCGTGCCTTGCAAAGCCCTGACAAAGACACTTGTATTCCCAAGACAGCCTTGGAGGAGCTGGTGAGAGGCGTTAACCTCTTTCTGTCCCTAATAATGACGGGCAGGGCTCGGATGTTCAGGTCTGGGACCCAGAGCAGAACCCAAGGTCTGCCTGCCTCCTCTGAACCTGGAGGTGGTGTAGGTAGAGCAGAACATCTGGCCTCACTCAGCCTTCCTGCCAAGGCGTCCTTGCCTGTATTTATATACACTAAAGCTTCTGCCCGAATAAAACATCCATGTAAAATCCAATTTCCTCAGAATCTCTTTTGGAGCCTGGGCCTGAGAGATGGAGTAGGTAACCCCGGCGGTTACCGCCTGAACCACTCCTGCTGGCTGCAAAGGTGAGGACCATTTTTCAATTATCTATCTGCTGTGACAGCAGCGGTCCAGTCATCGAGCCAAGGCAGGGGGGGGGGGGGGGGGGGGGGGGAGAAGAGAGAGAGCAAAAGCAGAGTGGGATAAACCTAGTCAAATCCATTGGTAAAGACCCTTGAGAGGGGCACCCAGTAGGTACTCAAGAATTATTTGGAAAATGAATGATCAGAAGAGGGAACAAGCAGGGTGGGGGTAAGACGCGGAGAGGGGGAGAGCTGGAGAGACACAGAGGGGGTGGAGAGAGGAAGAGAGAAGGGAAGGAGGGGGAGGGGAAGGGAGGCAAGCGTGGATGGAGCCAACAAGAGGCTCCTGTGTCAATCCGTGGAAACGGGAGGCAGAGTGATGCGGTCACAGCTCCTGCCATCAATATCCTCTAATATAAATGTCAGTGATGCTATTTTCCGCGCAGTCATTTCGCACACTGCTGATTACATTAACGTATAATGGAGGGGCGCCGGCTCCACTGCTTTCTCCCCTAACCCTCCCCCCGGTGATGTGTCAATAGCCGCCTCCATGAACAAGTCAATTTTCTGCAGGCTTGGCAGCGGAATAAATCTGCCCGGCTATGGGGAGAGCTGGAGATATTTATATACCCAGCGCCTGCCTTCCGTGTGCGCGCGTGCGTGTGCGCGGCAGGCGCGGGCCCGGACCCCAGCGACCTGGGAGGGGGATGGGGGGGGGATCTGGGGCGCGCCGCCGAGCTGAATGATTTCCAGCCTCGACTCAATAAGAGGAGAATTTAGAGCGGTCCCCGAGCTGGGCTCCCAGAAACAGCCTTACACGTTTATTTTCCTTAGCTGAACAGGAAAGGCGAGAATTATATGTGGATTTATAGGACAGGCGCCGCTCAACCCAAATGCTCCCGCTCCGGGGGGTCGGGGGGTGCGTGAGGAAGGGACGGGGAGGAAAGGAGGTGGCGGGCCCCGCGCAGGCCGCTGGGACCCCCGCTCGTGTGCGCTTGCTAGGACGTACCCCCCTTGCAGATCGCTTTAATTACATTTGTTCCTGTCCTTCGTGAGGGCGAGACTTCGGCACAACCCGCTGAGGGCTGGGGGTGGGAGGGGTAGGGGGTGGGAGGGGGGTGTTGGGGGTGATCTCAGGCCAGGACTGCCTGAGGATGGGAGGGAGGGGAGAAGAGAGGGGACTGCGGGGGAATGGGGACGGGTGGGGGGGATCGGGAAGGGGGGCACTGTCAGCTTCGGCTCAGAAGCGGATCAATAGTACGAGATCTAATGGGCTAACTGCCAAGCTGGCGCACCGAGGCGCTGCCCGGCGGGGGCGGGAGGGGTGGGCGAAGGACGGCGGGGAGGGAGGGAGAGAGGGAAAGGAGAGGAGGAAGGAAGAAGAGTGGAGAGGGAGAGGGAAGGAGGGGGAGAGGGAAAAAAAGAAGGGGACGGCGGGGGGGGGGTTCAAAGGGAAGGACGGTACAGGCGGTCCTCACAGGGGCATCGCTTTAGCATCCTTCGACCCCTAGAATCAAGGAACGAGGAACCTGTCTCTGAGCTGTGCCACCCCGAAGCCGCTGGCTTCTCCGACCTCAGCTGTGCTGTGGGACCGCCAGGGGGCGGCGCGACCCTATTGGTCGCCAAGGGGGATCTCCATGCTTCCTCGAGGCTATGACCTGTCGCTTTCCAATGCCTGGTCCCTGCATAGCCAACGTCCTTTGCCCTCTCCCAGAGGCCTTAGGGGGCAACTGGGATGAGAGTAGGGCGGTGCCCCTGCCCAGGAATAGGAGGAGCCTTTGACTTTCGCTAGTATTGGTCTGGTTTCCCTGGGACCCTGGACCAGTTTATTGCCCAAAGACTGTCACAGAGCCTGGGGTTAGCCAATGGTTACTGTCAGCTCGGCCTGGGTATGGCATTTGGGCCTTCACACCCTGACAGCGGTCTATGGCATCCTGGAAATTTCCCCACGAAAGGGGTTCTTCAACTCACTGAATAAGTCGCTAACCAGTCCAGCCAAGGTTGCTAAGGCTCAATGGCATGAAGCCCAGGTTTAACTCCTTCAGTTCCTGGGGATTGTCTGACCATCTAATCTCTTGGTCACTAACGTGTCACCCCTTTCTTTTCCTCAGCTTGGAACTTGTCCCTTCCTGGACTGTGAAAAGAACGTATAGTCCAACATCCCTGCCAACGAGCTGGACCGTCGGGAAGAGAAGAGCCTGGTGGCAGCAGCACGTCAGTGTTTCTATCAGACCTGCTTGATGAGGCTCTTTTAACACAAAGAGATTTACTCATATACCTTAACTGTAAGAGGTGTGTGTGTGTGTGCCAGCAGGGGGTTCTGGAGACATGTACTTTGTCAGAGCTCCCCCATTTAATTCTGATACATTCCCAAGTGGGTATTACCCAAAGAGAACCATTACTGACGTGTTGGGTTTTTGTTTGTTTGTCTGTTTGTTTGTTTTGGTCGAATGTGGTAGCTCAGCCCTGGCTGGGAATTTGCCCTTGTGAATATGCCTGTGTTACAAATGTGTAAATGGGGGGCATCTGTGCCATTGGATAAGCATTGCTTTAAGCTTCCTTCTCTTTGTGCATCCTCTCCGTATGGATGTCACTGGGTACCCATCCTCCTGCGTGTCATCAATGTCGTCTGTGTTTACTGACAGCACCTATTGTGTGTGTGTGACAGTGTACATGCCTGTCCTGATGAGAGCGAGTGTGGACCTGTGGTGTGTTTGTGTCACACTGAGCACATCTCTGTGGGCTCCGTGGTGGGGCACAGCCATTGTCTCCATGTCATTGAGAATATGTGCTGGCAAGAGCTCGTGACACAAATGGAACGAAGCCGAGCTGCCCCAGAAGCAAAGGCGGCAATGACCTTCTTTTTCCAATTATATCCTGGTCAGAGGTGAGCGACCTCTCCCCACTGAGGCCTCTGACTGCTTGTCATGCAAACCGTGCAGAAGGGCGGAGATTTGAGGAATGCAACCCGAGTCACGTGTAAAAACAATCAGCTATCAATGGAGCCAGATCAATGCCCCAGATCTCTCTCTCTGTCTCTCTGTCTTTCTCTGTCTCTCTGTCTCTCTCTGTCTCTCTGTCTCTCTCTCTTTCACACACACACACACACACACACACACACACACACACACACACCTCATACTAGGAGAGACTCACATGAACTGATATCACTGCGAGCAAGTAGGAAACGGTTGTGTTAGCCTGGACAAATGAATGGTGGTTAAACATTTCAAATAGGTAGGCACAACTGTTACTTTGGTTGCTCTGTTTCTTTTTTTTACCGAGGCGAGCTTTATTCAGCAGTAGCGGAAAGCGGAAAGCTTGCATTGAGTGCTTTCTATTTTAGGTCCGTGGAGTTAGGATTCTAAGTGGGTCACAGAAGGCAGTGTGGGGATTTGGAGGAAACTCTTGTGTCAGGAACAAGAGCGGCAGAGGGCTTGTGTTGAGGGGGCCGCAAAGTAATGTCTGTTCCAATGGGGCCAGGGACAGGTGGAGGCTGAGGGCTTCTGGCTTCCAGGACACCTTGAACTCAGAAGGGGCCAGGGTGAGGGAACCGTGCTCCTGCAAGGGGGGGGGGGCTGGCCCTACCATATGCTGTAGGCTGACAGGCACAATTGAGACCTGAGCTAGAGGAGGAGGAGTGGCCCCTGAGGGCTCCTAAGGATGCTGACTAGTCTACAGAGGGAAATGGAGGTAGATATTTGGGGGCCCTAAGGACTAACTATGGAAGCCAACACTGGCTCTCATAGGATCTAGGGAGACAAATGAAGAGAAGGTTCCAGAAAAGGCTTAAGCCCCAGACCAGACCTGCCTCTGATATCACTGAACCTCTGGCTAGCAGTCAGTGTAACTGAGTCTAGAGCCTACACCAGCCAACATTAAGATCAGGGTAAATACCTGTCTTAGCTCTGGGGTCCGGCAGGTGCTCCTCTGAGGTCTTGGGCTGTTACAGAATTCCTTTGGCATTGTTAATGCATGCCTCGCTTTGCCATGCCCCGTAGAAATGCAGTGATGGGCCCATAGGGGAACATAGGCCTTTAGCTTAGTGCACTATGAAAAATTGGAAGCTAACTGTGACGGCACATAACTTTAATCCCGGTACTTGGGAGGCAGAGGTAGGTGGATCTGAGTTCAAGGCTAGACTGGTCTACAGAGTGAGTTCCAGGACAGCTATACCTATGTAGAGGGACCTTGTCTCAAAAAGACAAGACAAAACAAACAATCAAAAACAACAAGAAAAATTTGAAAGAGCTTTAAAGCTTCTCTCTCTCTCTCTCCCTCTCCTTCTCCCTCTCCCTCTCCCTCTCCCTCTCTCCTTCGAAAAAACATAGTTTTACGTAAGGTTGTGCTGCCTGTGTTCTAATCTCAGCTGTGCCATTTACCACCTCCGAACCTCTTTCCCTCCCTTTGTAGCACATGGGTCCCTACCTCTTAGAACTGGTGAGAACATTCTAGGCAAAGTCCTTAGTATCAGTGCCTGGCTGTAATAAACACACGTTTGGCTCTTCTGATCTCTCTCTCTCTCTCTCTCTCTCTCTCTCTCTCTCTCTCTCTCTCTCTCTCTCTCCCTCCCTCCCTGTCCTTACCACAATGCCTTTGAAGAGTCCCCTCCTCGTGTCAGCAGAAACAAAGTGAACAAGGGCTTGTTCATTGCTGGGATAGGATCATAGGGTAAATAGAGGTCCCTTGAGGCTGGGGTACGGATGAAGAAGAGAAGAGAAGGGCCTTGCTCAAGGATGGAGGAAGCTTGGGGTGGGCGCTTAGAGTCTCTCTCTAGGCCAGCTAAGATGGTTGAAACTGAATTCAGCACCCAGGACAGTTTGTTGCCACTAAMTTTGTCTCCTCGCTATTGTGTGGCACCCTCTGCTGGAGCCTCTCTGGTCCCTAGACATCTTGGTGGGCTGCCTGAGGAAACACACCTTCAGTCAGAACAAACTTTGCCAAGTTCCTCTGGYCCCCCGCTTGACCTCAGCTATAGCGGGCCCCTCTGCTGCCCTTAGCAATGCTAGAATTAGCCCTGCTTCCACCTCTTGGCCTTCTGGCTGGCCACTCTGAAATGAGATGACRGGTCACAGGGGTCCTATTCTATAACCTGGGAAATGAGGAGCTACAGTATCCCTGAATTAGACCGCCTTGTTTAGCCAGGTTCCACAGCACTCTGGAGAGATCTACACCGACTGCTCAGCAAAATGGCCAAGTCYGAGGCTCCCAAGACAGAGCACTGAGCTTGCATTAGAACCTGCTCCTGTCACTCCGTAGCTGAAGGAAGCTTGGATAAGTCTTTTGGCTTTCCTACATCTGAAAACTGGGAACAATATCATCATCTTGTCCATGAGTTGCCGTGAAGACAAAATATGTCAGTATACTTTACCAAGTGTTTAGTCCCGATCACCAAGTAATCAGAAAATCCTCCAACAATTTGCCCACAGAGGAATTTCCTCCTTCGGCAGGACTGGGGTCTTTTAGGAATCTTAGCCACAAAGTATGGGTTGCTGGGCGCCTTACATAATCTCAAGTTGTTTTTTTTTTTTTTTTTTTCCTTGAATCCTAAAGTACTATATGGCTAAGCTGATGCCTGAGTCTGCCGTTTTGATTTTTTTTATATATAGGATAAGAGTGAGGGATAACATGAGGGTGTCCCAGCTACTGTGCAGGAGAGAAAGGGTTAAGACAGGTGGGGGGTCCTGGCCTGGGATTGAGTCACCCCTCCCACTCCCATTGATTATTCTCCTCTCCAGGTGTTTTTGTGGCCTTTTTTTCCCCTTCCCAGGGGTGCGAGTGGGGGCTGCTGGGTCCACTTCGGGCTTAGTTATTGTTTTAATTTTGGTGCTGGCTCCCTGGTGCCCGGGAGTAGATAATGAAAGAGGAAAAGAGAGGTCAGGGTGGTGCCCAGGCAGCAGATTTCTGCCCGTCAGACTGGGCCAGGGCGAGCGGGGAAGTGTGGTGGGGGTTAGGTTAATATCAATAAAGCAACTGGAGTCTCAGAAGTGAGGAGCTGCGGAGCCAAGCACAATGGCTTTGTGATCTGGGCGCCTAAAGGGGCACTCGGCCTGTTCACAGTGAATCCTCAGAATGGGGACAAAAGCTGTATGGGCGCACCTCAGAGGTAGCAAGGAGTGACCGTAGAGCGAGGGAGGAGTTGGGCTCAGGCTAGTCGGTTGGGCGGAGGCTTTCAGTTCTCCGCTGCCCTGCCGCGGTTCCAACCCCGCATGCAGTGAAGCGGATTGGAGGGGCGTGGTGTGGACGCTCCCGCAGGTAGAGAAAAACAGGAAACGGAGGCATGGGTATAGAGGGGGTTGAGATCACAAGCTCTGGCTGTCAGACAGACCCAGGTTCCTGGCTGCGTTCTTAGTATTGGCTTCGGCTTGAGGCAAGTTATTAAACCTTTCCAAGAGTCATTTTCTTCTTTTGTATGGTGGCCCTAATAGTGACGCTGACCTCACCTTGTCACTGGCCTTGTCTCGGCACAGGGCCTGGTGCTCTGTGAGAATATTGTACTACCCCTACTAAGCCTGTTTTCCATAGCTGTGAAATGGGGCCATCAGCTGTAACTTCCCCGTAGGGGTCTTAGGGGGAACAAATTAGATAAAGCCTGTAACATGCTTAGCACAATGCCTGGCACATAAATAAGCCCTCAACACATGTTAGCTGTGGTTATTATATTATTTTTATCTTTATTGTTCCCTGCTGTCTTGGAACTGGTGATTTAGTTGAGGAGACTGAGGCCAGGCCACTCCCTCCTTGGCCATCTAAAGTATGTGGTTCCCTCCACAATGGCTTCCTGAAGCCCCAGCTCACCTAGGAACTTTTAGTTCCTCTTTTAGAACTGGGTAGACGGACTGACGTAAGTTCCGAGAAGTTGAGGTGCTGGAGATGCTCCTAACCTGTCAAAAGAATGAACCCCTGTGACTCTGTGCCATGCATCACGGGCTTGGCTCTCCCTGATGGGCCTCAGGTCTCACCTGCCCTCCCTCTGGAGTTGGAGGTGAGGGGACAGCAGGAGGAAGATGTTCCCGTGTCTCTACGGGAGACTTGGGGGGGGGGGCAGTTAAAGAATGTGTCTCAGAAACCCTCAACCAAATTTTGTCCATGCCCCGCCCCCCTTAGTTAATGGTCCCCACTTGACCTTTCGTCTGCCACCCCCCCATCCCTACCCCCACCCCCAGCAGGCAGGCAGGCCAAGGGGATGAGTGGAGTGGAGGGCACGGTTTTCACATTAATGACAGCATATGTTGTGTTTATTGACACCGCAGGGTTGGTGCTTGTGGTGGTTGGGGTGGGGGTGGGGGGCGCCCGGGAGGCCATAGGCAGGAGGGGCAGGGGGAAAAAAAGAAGGAGGCAGAGAGGAGGGCCGCCTCAGGCAGGGAGGGGRAGAGGAGAGCCTGGGGCCAGGGGGGAGGAGGCAGGAGCAATATTGTAGCAGGAGCACACCAGGTGCTCGCTGTCAGCCCGAACAAAAAGAAGAGTCAGCAACTCTGGGGGGGTGGAGGCGGGGAGCCACCGCCTGCTCCAGCCTTGCAGCCTCTCCCTATTAACCCCTGCTCTGCCACACAGCTGTGTGTGGACCGGGGGTGGGGGGAATCTGGGGCTCTCCCCAGGCTTAGGAGCTCTCTCCCGATAAACTCTGGTCTCTTCAGAGACAGCAGACAGGTCCTTTCAGGCTTATGGGAATTGCCGTTTTTACCTTCTGGGGTCAGCAAAGGCTCTATTTTTTTCTTCCTTTGCCTGGAGTGAAAATCTGCCAGCCCCTCTGCCTGGCCTATGCTTCCGGTGTTGGAGAGCTTAGGCACTCCTTAAGAAGTCAGTAAACCAGACTGGCCAGGGTCAAATGACCTTGAGCATCTGAGGTGGGGCTTGTGTGAAGAAGGACCTATAAGGGGGCGATGGGACCTCTGCTAGAGGTTGCCTGCAAAGACCCCCTCCATGCCCTGCCCTGCTTGGGCTGCAGATTCCTAGCCTCCTGGCCAAGCCCCAGCAGGAGCGGGGGTGGGGGGGAGGGCATTCTGCTCTCAGTTGAGTGCAAAGGAGGGCTGCTCGCTTCTCAGAGAGCTCTGGGGTTCATCTGAGAATACCCAGTTGGCTAGACAGCAGAATGGGTTTTGTACCCCGTCTGGTGGGAGATCCTGGCTGGGGAGCACAGCTGCAGGTGGGTATCTTCCCAGCCTCTCTTGTGCTTGCTTTAAGGCCCCTAGAAAGGGAAGCAGGGTGCTTAGGGCTCTGTGAACTGGCTGTCAGCAGTAGTGTGTGTGTGTGCGTGTGTGTGTGTGTGTGTGTGTGTGTGTGTGTGTGAGAGAGAGAGAGAGAGAGAGAGAGAGAGAGAGAGAGAGAGAGAAACTCAGCTCAAACTCCAATTATCCAAAGAGAAAAGAAAAGAGTTGGGGATTATGGCTTCACTTCTGACTGCTAGTCCTTTTCCAGTCAACCCCGACATTCTGGAGCCTTCCACGTGGACAGTAACTTTCCTGTTGCCTATTCTTGAGTCCGTGCGTGCCCGGGTTCCACGTGCTTGTACAATGGATAGGCCTCCTAGAAGCAGAAGATGCCTCTTCCATCTCCCCATCCCCACCCACCCCTGTCCTCCGATTCCATCTCTCTCCAGCTGTTAGGGTGAATGCCAGCACAGAGGCCGAAGACTGTTGGGCYTGCAAGGCGGTGGGAACCTTCCTCAAGCCGCCCCACTGGCAGATCGGGCCAACTCCTGACCTGGTCCTTGCAGGCCCTCTTTAATGTCTCGGCACTGGCAGCCAAAGCCTCGCTTAGTCCCGACCCACCTTGGGCTCCGGGCCGGCCCACGCCCCCCTTCCGCATCCCTCTCACCCCGCTCCAGCTGCGCACAGAGCCGTCCCCGGCTCGGCTCCAGTTCCTCAATGGCCCTACTCCCCCATTACCCTGATGTCGGCCCCTCTCCCCCTCGGCTTTATCGGCTCTCAGCCGGCTCCGCCAGGGTAATGAGGGCCCTCCTAATTACCATTGCAGAAACTCCACTTACATTAACAGCTCCATCCGAGGAGCTGCAACATCTGCTGTGCGCAGGCAGGCGCCCCTCCCCCGCCCGCTCGCGCTCCCCGCCCCTCGCCGCTCCCCTGGTTCCCGGCCCTCTTCTCCTCCTTCTCTGGCTCCCTTCTCCAATCCTCCTCTTTTCATTTCTCTTCCCGTGCCCTTCTATTACCCTATCAGCCAGTATGCCAGAATGAGAGAGATAGCAGACACGGGGCCCCAAAGATAACGAGAGATGGAGACATGCACAGAGACTGGACCAGAACTCCAAGAGACCCATAAACTCAGGATCTCAGAGCATTCCCAGGAACAAATAGAAAATGGAAGCAAGCAGCAGAGATTGTGAAAGAGTTGGAGTTTGGGAAGGGGCCAATGGCCTGTATGTATTGGGGGGGAGGGGGCGGGGGATTCTGATGTGCACCAGTGTGCAAAGGTATGTGCATGGTAAGCATGTGTGTGCATGCACATGTGTCATGTATTTTGTATGCTGATGTCTCCAAGCATTATGTATGGAGTATTGTGTGTCTGCCAGTGTATTTTACTTTCATGTGTCACTATCTGTGGTCATTCATCTGCATATTTATAATGCATTCACATCTTCTTTATGATTAACTTCTGTGCTTGCATTTTACAAATGTGTGGTACAGTGCGTATGAATGTCCTTGCCTATCATATAGGCAATTTTGCACATATATCATTTGAGTGTGACTTACGCATGCACACACTCCAGGTTCAAAGTCCACTGTGCGCATGTGTGGATTCAGGGTGCCTCTGGGAGCCTTTGCATCTCTGCATGCATGCCTATGCATGTGTGTATCATCTGTGTAATTATTTGACGAGACTGGGAGCATGTGTGTGTTCCTGCTCCGTGGGGGATGACAGGCAGTTGGGAAGAYGCTGAGCCCATTTTATCTGAGGTTAACAGGGGTCAGGATTCACTCCTGGAAGTCCCCCACCCTTCTCCCCGCCCTGTACAATTAAGCCTCAGTGTGGTGGAAAGACAGCCAGCAGACATTAGGAAAGGTCAACAGTATTATCATCGGCTCCTAATCCAATTAGTTACTGTTTATTTGGGAATCCAGCTCCAGGTTAGCTTCTAGAGAGGAGGGCACGGGGTGGG
>BDUI01002846.1:41862-60751 GCA_002335545.1 Apodemus speciosus | reverse complement strand
CTTGCTCACTCCCACATACGGCCTCTCTTTCCACAGCTTACACCTCTATCCCTTGAAAAGACACTCACACGGGTGAGCTGAACGCAGCCTCCCTCTCAGCAGGGTCATGTCTTCATCTCCTGGGACCACCCAGTGGTCCAACGTGAGCCTGGAGAGGAGGGGTGCCTAAGGCACACACTTAAAGGCTCTATACAACACGGAGGCCGTGTCTCCTTAAACTTGAGGCTCCTAGTAGTACCTTCCTTGCCTTAGTCTAACACAAAGTTAGTCCAAGTTACCCCTGTGCCCTCTGTCCAGCCAGCCCAGGRGAGGGGTCAGGGCCCTCAAAAACCTCCAGCCTCCAAAGGAGCTTGCTCAGGCAGCCCTGACCAAGTGGGTGAACTGCTAAGTTTCTATCACCCAGAGAGGATGCTTCGAGCAGAGGAAGACTGAGAACTGAGGAGGATAGTGGCTCTTGTGGGGCATCATGGGGCTTCTTCAAGGTCCTGCTCAAGATGCAGATCATATCTGTACCATACAAGTAACCAGGAAGTGGGCTCTGGAGGGCGTGGAGTAGCAGGCTTGGATATGAACTGTCAGCTGATGGTTCCTCCTTGAGCATCTCCAGTGTGTGTGTGTGTCTGTGTGTGTGTGTGTCTCTGTATGTGTGTGTGTGTGTCTCCATATGTGTATGTCTGCGTGTGTCTGTGTGTGTGTGTGTGTCTGTGTGTGTGTCTCTCTGTGTGTCAGTGTGTCTGTGTGTGTGTCTGTGTGTGTGTCTGCATGTATGTGTCTCTGTGTGTCTCTCTGTGTCTCTCTGTGTGTGTCTGTGTCTCTGTGTGTGTGTCTCTGTGTGTGTCTCTGTGAGTGTCAGTGTGTCAGTGTGTCTGTGTGTGTCTGTGTGTATGTGTCTGTGTGTGTGTCTCTGTGTGTGTGTGTGTGTGTGTGTGTGTGTGTTTTGGGAAACTTTTCATGCATGTGTAGAAAACAGGATGTAAAGTTTATAGGCCATGAAAGCCCCAGAGAACAGGGTAAGGCAGTGGTGAGAACAGGGACCCTGAGAGCTTCAGAAATTAGAGACAGAGGCTCCAAGGCAGTCTGCTAGTCTTTGCAGCCGGCTCACCTCAAACGAGCCACTTGATCCTTTTGATCCTCAGTTTGCTAACTGTAAAATGGGACTTAAAGATAAATTTCCTGGGGCTAGGTTGACATCTCAGTGGGTAAATCGCCTACTGGATAAGCATAAGGACCCGAGTTTGATCCCCAGAACAGATGTAACACCAGGTGTGGCTGGGCAAGGTGGTGCAAACCTTTAGTTCTAGCACTCAAGAAGAGCAGGAGGCAGAGGCAGAGGCAGAGGCAGAGGCAGAGGCAGAGGCAGAGGCAGAGGCAGAGGCAGAGGCAGAGGCAGAGGCAGAGGCAGAGGCAGANGAGGCAGAGGCAGAGGCAGAGGCAGAGGCAGAGGCAGAGGCAGAGGCAGAGGCAGAGGCAGAGGCAGAGGCAGAGGCAGAGGCAGAGGCAGAGGCAAGTGGATCTCGGTGCATTCGAGGCAAGCCTGGTGCACAGAGCAAGTTCTGGGCAGCCAGGGCTGCATAGTGAGTTCCTGTTTAAAAAAAAAAAAATACACAAACCAGTGTGTGGGCCACAACATACACACTTGCTTACAACAAACGAACAAGTGAATAGCTCCTGGCACACACACAGAGTGAGGGGGAGGGGCGTACTCCAGGGTCAAATATGACAGGTGAAGTCTTTTCTTGGCTCCCGGAGGTAAGAGCCAGGAGTCTGTGGATCCTCCCGGGCTCCCCTCAACCTAGAGCTGTCCTCTCTGCTCCCTTACGGCCCAACTTGGTCCATGCTGTCTGAAACCACTCCTGCAGTCTCCTGATGTCTTCCTTGCTGGCCTTCATATCTCCCCTCCCCCACGACCCTTGCATCCTGAGCGTCCTTAGTCTCCCCCAAATCCTATAACAGGGTCAGTAATGTAATCCCCTTCATTTTCCTTCGTGCAAACTAGGGTTAGGAACGAAGCGGGCTTTTGTGCACGTCTGAGACCCTCCTGAGGTTCAGGAGGTTCAGGAGCCCCAGGAGTCAAGCCAGAGAGAAAACACCCAGGACGCGGAGTAGCCTGCGCTTCTCCCCATCTGCCAGCAGCAGGCGCTGTGACGCAGGCGCTCTCTGCCCAGGAGCATTAACTTAAGAATGGCTCATACTAATGTCCCTGGCTGTGGGGAAACAGCGTTTTATTAAATGCTTCACACAGATTTGGTATAATAAAGATGAATATATTATATCCTTTGCCTCCCCCAGAGTGAGACCATAATAAGAGAGGGGAAAAAAAACAATAAAGTGAAACATAAATACAATGTAATGGGACTTGTGGCGCAGGACGCTTGGTCTGTATCGGCTACCACAGGGCCACGACCTCGTCCCGGAGAGCCGCGCGCAAGCCCACGCTGCCTGCCCAGAGGGTCTCAGGCTCCAATTTCCACTCTGCTCTCATACAGCCAAGCTCGCCTCTGCAGTTTCGGGAATCACTTGATCTCTAAGAAGCCCTCCTAGAGAGGAAGAGAGTGGAGAGCCCTCTGAGTTCCTGCTTCTTATTAGTCCTATAGCCCCTCCCCCAGCCCTAGGAAGACCGACAGGTGACCATGATAGTTTCTTCCTTGGCCGGGAAGAGACTACTTCCCCACCCCACTTTCGACCCCGCCCCCGCCGTGGGTTTCTCCTATAACTTTCTGAAAATCCCTCCGTAAGTTTTACTCCCATCCTTCCTTGGATGCCACCAAAATCTCGTTTACTTAAAAATGAGGCTTTGAGCCGACCATTGACCGCCACAGTGTGCACCTTTAATCCCAGCACAAGAGGCAGAGGCAAGAAGGTCTCTGTGAGTTTGAGGCCAGTCTGCTCTACAAAGTGAATTCCAGGACATCTAGGGCTACACAGAGAGAAACCCTGTCTCAAAAAACAAAAACAAAAAACAAAAACAAAATAACAAGACAACAACAACAAAAACAAAAAGAAAGAAAAGAAAATCAAACTTTCAAAACTTTCTTAGTCAGAAACAAGCAACGCTCTTCCATTCAGCCACTTCTCATCTAAGACATAAGACACGGCTTATATCCAAGAGATGCTCAGATCGGGCTCTGGATTCAAATAATGCTTGTGAGGCAGATCAGGGCTGAATCTCGGAGTTCTTTTCAGCAAATGGAGATGTGTCAAGTACTAGAGAGGATTCACATGCCTGGCACCCCCAATCTACCGTACAAACCAAACATGAGAAACAACTGTCATTTTCCCCCCAAGAAAATACTCGGTAAAACAAATGGCTGTCTCTCCACCCTTGCTTCCTGCACAGTCTTCAGCACGGGTAATCCACTTCCCTAAACAAAAGAAAATGCGTAGTCTTCTGTCTCCCTTCCTAACCTTCCGCACCATAGTGGATATCAAGGCTCAGAGTGGTTAAGACCGACCTAAGGCCACACAGCCAGCTAAGATCCACACCGCGATGTGTCTGTGAAGATACCTGCGCTGCTCTGCTGCCTCTGAGAAGTGGTTACATATTTGGCTTAGAAAGAACCCCTCCGCAGGAGCTGCACGGTAAGCCAGGAGCTGCACAGGCTTACCCCAGGAGCCAGGCCTGCGGACCAAGCACCTCAGAACAAATTCAAACCAACCGGAAAGGGCCGCCCAGGGACGTGTATCAGCGGTGTATGGGGGGTGGAGGGAGGGAGGTGTGGCAGCAGCTCCGAAGCTGAACGAGCTACCTCCAGCCCGGGATCTGGCTGGGCAGGACACTTTGAAGATACTTCTGGAGCCAGAGTGAGGGTCCTGGCCCAAGATCCACTAAGAGGGAAGGAGAAAGAAGCAGGCGGCTGAAGAACCAACCGGAGTGGTCGGTCTCTCCGAAGTCTCACAAAGCGTGGGCAGAAACTGGAGACATCTGTGGATCTCGGAAGGAGTTAAAGGCCCGGGTAGATGTGGTTGCAGCCTTCTAGGTCAGGAACCCAGGGTGTGAAGAAAGCAGGAAGGGCCAGTGGGAACTGATCCTGGGGGAACGAAACCAGGCTTCCAGTCGCCTKGCGCTTCCTTCCAGGGACAGGATGTGCTGGGCTGTGGGGCGGGAGGGGGTGGGTCTGACAACGTAGAAATTGGACCGGCGGTTGCCAAGGGCTAGGGTACCTGGGGACCTGAGCCCTTGGGGGACTCTGCTGCTTTGCGGGTAACTCACTTCAATCTCAGGGAAATCCCAGCGACCCAAAGCAGCCTGGAGGGAGCCCTTGTCCTCCGCTTTGCTTACAGCCACATCCGCATTCCGTCAGGGCCCTTCAGCTGCCAGGCTTTTTCAGGGCAGACACTCACGTCCTCTTTTCTCACCCGGGCCCCAGCTGGGCCTGTTTTCTCTCGCCCAGGGTCTGGGAGCACTCTAGAGCCGTAGATGGAGCAGCGCGGTTCAGAAGGTGGCCATTGACTAGAGGAGTCCGGGACAGGGGTGCTGGTAGGATTCAGCCTAGGCACAACTGGGGCAAGGGCGTCTCTCACTTTCTCGCGGGTAGGTGAGCCCTTAACCCTTTGATGGGCCACCGCTGTTTCGGCGGGTATGGGGTGGTCATGGCGCTAATGCAATGATCCCCCAGGCTGCTGAATTATTCACGTGCCGTTTATTATGAGAAGCCTGACTCAGGCCTTTCTTCCCSCCCCCCCCSCCCCCCCCCCCCCCCCCCCCGCACCCGCCTAGCCTCCAATACCAGCTCATAGTTCCCTGGCCTCCACTCCCGCTTCCTTGCCCCAGTCTTCCCACCAGGCATAATAGCCCAGACTTCTGTGTCTCCTGTGCCCAGCACCCTCCCCAAGGCACAGAAACCTCGGTGGAGCAGAGAGTACAGCTACCATTAACAAGGTTACCGCGACATCCCCCCTGGAACCCCTCTCTGCAGTTAGTAAAAAAGAATGTCAAAATCTGGAGGGTAGCGGGAGAAGGAAACCTGCATTGTTGGCCCGTCCACAAGTGGACAGTGCTGTTCCTCAGCCCCTCCAGTCAAGGGCTAAACAGATAACCTTCGGGGTTTCATTCCAGGGCCAGTAATTCACTGCCTAGGCAACAGAAGAAGGCCCGGTCTCCTGGTTGGGCAGACACCTTTATCGGGTCTATTTCCCTTGCTTCTAAACAATTATCCCTTAACCAGCTACCCAAATGTTTCTGGTTTTTCAAAGTGCAATACTAAAACCAACTTCTGCTTGGACCAGAACTAGTGAACCCCACCTAGACACACTGGGTTTTTTACCTTCTTCACAGATCCCCAGGCTATTGGGATACAGTGGCTGTGTTTTCTATGCCTCCTTTCTGCTTCTCACTCCAGTCCAATCATCTGTCCTTTCTTCCTCTCCATTTCTGAACCCATCACACGCGGCAGGGAATCAATCCTGCTTAAAACAAAACAAAAGGAAAGGAAGTCCAGTTATCAGTCAGGCCACGACTGGATCTAGATCCTAGCTCCCCCCGATGGCACCCCCACCTCTCCACCTAAGTATTAAAGAATGAAGTCTCTGCACCCTTCTGCACATATTCGAGGGGTGAGCAGCAGGGAGCCTCACCCCTCTGCTTGCAGCTGACCAAAACAGTGTACCTACCCTCTCCTGCACCCTCGGTCCCCTGCACCCTCGGTCCTCTCTCAGGTGCCAAGACTGAGTGAGTTCTCTGCCTGGCTCTCTCTGTCTCTTATCTGTTTAGTTTATTTATTCAACAAACACCTGGGGAGCTCTTGGTCATGCTCCTCCGGCTGGCACTGGGGGCACACAGAGAAATGGCTGTCCTGTCCTCCTCAAGTTCACAACCAGATGGAGAGAGAAGCAGAAGGGTTGACAGACAAACCATCACATGTCTGGCAATGTGACAGTGACTCTCAGGGGGTCTGCTAAGGAACTGGATAGTCCCCAAGGTGATGAGTTGGGCACTGGCATAGGGAAAGAGTTGCCAGGAAGAACAGGGCAGAGGCTACTCTGATCCTGGATGAGGGGAGCAAAGACCTAGAACAAAAGGAGAGGTTTGTTCTGAGGCTGTAGAAACTGGGTACCACACGACCTCAAGCATCCCTGGGGAACTCTTGCATCCTAACCTGTCTCTGTCATTAGGTGTCTGTGTGTCAGCGCTGCTTCCTTCACATCTTCAAAAAAAAAAAACAAAAAACAAAAAACAAATATTTAGTCCCTCCATCCACCAGAAGGAAGTGTCTTGACACAGTGATCTGAAGGAATTCATTCCACCAAAGGAGGGAGGGAGCAGTTGTGTGTGTGCTCCCCAAAGAATAGCCCCGGTGCAAACCCTGCCCCCACTGCCACAGGCAGAGGTCAGGAGAGCAGTGCCTGGCAAAGGGATTGCTGGGCAGGTTCTGAAGTAGGCTTGGAGCCTAGCCTGATTCTTGGGGCAGCTGACTTCTTGCTTCCTAGGCCTGGCAGGAGGCAGTTTCCTTCCTGTKCCCGATTGGCCTGCCTCCCTTCCCCCACGCCTTCTTCGCCTTCTTCGCCCTTTGCCTTTTCTGGATCTCCAACCCTTTTGCGAACCCACTGTGTTACATAATATCAGCCACAGGGGGAAAATGGATCCACTCAGGCTTGGAGATGAAGTTTATACAAAGTGTCCGGAGTCTTCAGAACTCCTGAAACCTGTTCACAGAGCCTGGAGAGACCTCTGGTTAAGAGTCTCAGAGATCAGAGAGTAGGAGCACAGAACTATGCCGGGAGAACAAGAGTGTTCCAATCCCAGTTAATCCCRTACTGGCTCAYGACTTAAGATGGGCTCCTGGCCATCTCTGGTGCCCATTTTCCTTATTGTAAAATGAGGAATATTAGTAATCACTACCTCGGAAAGTTGTAAATAACAAATGGATAAAGCTCATCTGGGAACCAGGCAGAGTAAGGGTTCGTGGAATTTTATTTATAGCCATGGCTATTGTTCCTCTTATAGCCATGGCCCAGGACAGAATATAAAACCTAAAATGACTAATCCTATCTCAGCCAGGTTGACGGGAGTATGGAAGGCTTTTCTATGGCAGAAGGACTCTGAAGTTCAGGGACTGGGTAGTGGTCAGAACTAGTGACCATTACTTGGGTCATGCCAAGCCCAGACTGTCCTCTTGAGAAAGAACTCTGGCTTGAGAGTGGATGGTAGAAACGAATGGGGCTACCCACGGAGCCTCGGTGAATCTGATGGGCCCGAGGGATGGGTTAAGTGAGTTATTATCCTTTGCCAAGAAACAACTTGTTTCATTTGGGTCTTCAGGGTCCCCCTTAGAACACAATTCCATGACAATTCACGGGGTGTTTATCCCCACCCCCTCTTTGTTTGGGATATTCCCTAAATTAGAAGATGAGCAGTTATCCTGTCAGAATAATTCCTTCCATTGGAGGTGGAATAATCAAGGCTGGACTCTAGCCTTGTAATTGGTGAACAATAATTCTGTGCTCCTGGACACAGGGGCAGCAGCCTCTGCAGTGGGTATTCCTCTGGAGAGGTGGAAGAGATGCCAGGGTCCAGCTGAAAAGTCCCTGGGCTGGGTGACTAGGGTGTGTGGGTATCTGTCACCCCTGTGTGGGGTCCCAGGAGGGTGCCTGTGGATAGGAAGACACAGTTGGAACTTTGGCTGGGTTTCTTCCAACCACTTCCTTTGACTGAACTTTTTGATTCAGAAGCTTCCTCTCCTTTTTGATTTTTGTGATCTCTTAACTCCTCTGAGGGAGCAGTCTGGACCAGGGCCGTTCCCCCCCCCCCACCTTGTACAATCAGTTTGACCTTATTTGCTGTATGGAAACTCATCTGACATTTTCGATGGGTGACCCCTAGGATTAGGTAGATCCAGTTTGCTTGAAGTCCTCTGAATGAGACTCGTGTACTGGAGGGTCTCAAACTCTGACAGGAGGGAGGGGAAAGAGGAGGGGAGTCCTATCATTAACTCAGAATATACCCCATTGCTCTTCAGGAGGGGTACCAAAGACTAGTGGATTTGGGTTCCCGAGATTCTAGAAGACCCTGGTCTACCACGTGCTTTTTTTTTGGGGGGGGGGGCTGGGATGTTGGAGATAGGGTAGGCCTTCAGGTTCAGGAAAATATGCCTGGGACAAGTTAACAGGTTTCAAGGTGGCCTGGACAACCAATAGGGGTGAAATGAACAGAAACATCAAAATGCCAGGTGGTACCACAGCCCCCTGCACCCTCACACATGCTGAGCAGGCCATGTCTGGCTGAGGGGCTAACCAATTAGGCCAAAGAAGCAAATCCACAGGATAGGGCAAGGCAGGAAGGGGAGGTGCATGGAGGTAAAACAGCAAATGACTGTAGACCGCCAATGAAATTGACAAGATATGAACAAAGATCCCAGAGAGCGTGGGTCTTTGCTCCCCAGTCCACACTCCACTCCTCTTGGCAGTTTCTCAGAAATCCTCAACTTGCCTGGTCTTCAGAAACTGAGAGGTGAGCTGTAATGCTGGGCTTAACTCTAAGGTTTAGTCTTCATCCAGGGCTTGGTGTTATAACAGGAAAAGGGCACGATCCCGAGGGCAGGAAGTAGGAGGGAGAGCAGATGTACCCTGTGCTCTCCTTCAAGGCTTCCCCGGCCCTTTCTTCCTCCTGCCCCTCTCCACCAGTCCCTAGACCTCCCTGTTACTAGGCTTAGCACCTCCTCAGGGCTTCCAGGGCATCAGGGATGGCAGAGGGATTGAGAAGTGGGAGACAGTGGGTGGTGATGCATCAGGACCTGAGATGGATCCGTGGTGCTCAGGGAACTAGGGCCTCTACTATCACCATCTCTGCCTGAGAGCACCCCCTCCCTACCTTCTCCCCACCTCCTGAAAATGCTGGGTGAAATCTGGGAAGGAAGCAGACATTGCCAAGTTGGTCAGTCCCCATCACACTGGGAAATCCAGGTACGAATCCTTTTCTCCACTCCAGAAAGCTACAAAGCCATGATTCCAAATGGTTAAATAAATATAAGGTCCCTGCACTGAGGAAGCCTATTCCTGTCCCTCAGCCCAGCTAATTTGTTTCTCTCTCTCTCCCTCCCTGCCTATAGGGAGAGGAGGGTCCCATTCTTTCTGTCCCACTCCCTGCCCCGTCCACAAATTCTTCAGCTGCTYTAAGAACCCTTTTCTGGCCCAAGTTGTGCTTCTGGACCACACAGACCACTCAGGAGTTTACAAACAAAGCGAGTCTGGTGTGTGCAGCTATTGAAGAGAAACGCGTTCTTCCTTCTGGTCCCTACACCCTCTTACTTCCCTCCTTTTTCCAAGAGAAGAAGTGGAAAATCAGCAAGAGAGAAGAGGGGCCCAGAGCACAGCCCACCGTTATGTCTCAAAGGAAAAGAAAGGCATAGCTGAGGTTCAAACCCGCCTAAATGCTCAGAGATCCATAAACGTTTAATGAAAGACACACGAAGAACCACACACAAATACACACGTTAAAAAAAAAAAACCCACAAACATTTTCAAACAATGATGCACACAAAATGCTTGCCTAATATTCAGAAATTCCAGGCCCTGCAATCCACAACCAGGTTCTCCGGCCTCGCTGCGAGTTTCCGAGAGCACAGCCCCAGCCCTGGCCCGGCCCCTTCCCGGCCCCCACCCCGCATCCGGAACAGCTGGAGTCGGGCGGTGTTGTACACTCAAGCCCTGTGCCCGGCTGGGCGGGGCGGGCAGCGGGGCCCCGGCCCTGGCCCGGGCACAGAGCAGCGGGGAAGCCCGGAACCCGCCCGGGTAACCCCGACACCCGGCTGAGTTTCCGTCGGACGCCCGTCATCAGACTTGCCGTGGCCCTAGCTTGCCCCGAGAGCCACGGCGGGAGGAAAGAGTGTGCAAGATTGCAGAAGGAGGTAGGGCGCCCGCCTCAGGCTCAGATCAGGGGAGAGGCGTGCAGAACAGCCAACTCCTCCCTCCGCCTCTCCGGGTGGGGAAGACTGAGCTCTCCAATTGTTCCCCTCCCCCAGCCTTAGGATCCCCACCTCTGTCCCGTGTCGCCCACCCAAGGCTGTGAAGCCCGCTCTGACCTCCTAGGGGCCAGCCCCGGGAGTCTTCAGTTTCTCCTTCCAGGCTCACGGCCCAGGACTGGGGTTGGGGGGAACAAGAGAGTGTAAGAATAGGGATGCTGGGTTCTTGATTTGGGATCGTCAAAGTCCACGCTGGGCAGAAGCGGGGCCCGCCTGGGCTCCAGTTCTTACCTGGCCCGCGCGGCGACCGCGTCACTCCGCGACTAGGGCTCCTGGTCCCCTTCTCAAGCTTCACAACCGCGGCTTGCAGAGCCTGAGACCTCCGGGCTGGTGCTGCCATCTCAGCCAGGCCGGCGGGAGACGGGTGTGCCCAGAGCACTGCTCTCAGTTTGGGGTGGGGGGAGGTGGCTTTTTAGTCACCCCAGGTTCGGGAGCAATAAAGGCACCTCTAATGTAATTTACAAACATCTCGGGCCGAGCACGGCGTAGAGCCGGGACTGACAGGCGCATTAGGTAGGCTAATTCCAGCCGGCTCCTCCTACCCCCGGCCCGCTAATTAATGAGCTTCCCAACTTAGAGCCGCCTGCATTGAACAGAGAGTGAAAGAGAGGGCGAGGGAGAGGTAGAGAAGGAGAGGGACGGGGGGAGCAGAGTGGAGTGGAGTGAAGAGAGGGAGGGAGGGAGAGAGAGAGAGGACAGGGGGAGAGAGAGAACAGAGAGAAAGAAGGGAGAGGAGAAAGAAGGGAGAGCGAAGAAAGAGAAGTGCAGCTGCAGATAATTGATTACTCCTCGATCAAGGCTAACTTGTTAGCAATAGTCAATTGCCCCATCTCTCCGCCTCCCCTAGCAGTCCGGGATCGGCGCCCTCGCCTCGGCTCTTCCAACTGCCGCCGCCAGGACCCCGGGCCAGGAGCCGCCGCGGCGGAGCCACCTGACACCTTTAAATAGCACCGGGGCTGGCGAAACTGGAGCCCGGCGCGGCACTTCCCGGCTCCGGCCCGGGCTTGCTGGAAACCCCGGCGGTGGCGGTGGCGGCGGCGGTGGCGGTGGCGGCGGCGGCGCCCGCGTCTGCGCTCTCCTCCCGGGGCCCCGCGCTGCTCCGCTCGCCCGGGTCGCCGCGCTAATCGGCCGGTTGCCCGTCCGCGCCCTGCCCGGCGCGGCCTCCTGCCCGCCTCTCGCCTTCCTCTCGCATCGTCCGGCGCCCGAGCTGCCCGCGGGCTGGGTCCCCACGGCCCGAGCCGCCCCGGCCGGGCCCCCGAGCGAGGCCGAGATGACTTCCAAGGAGGACGGTAAGGCGGCGCCGGGGGAGGAGCGGCGGCGCAGCCCTCTGGACCACCTGCCGCCGCCCGCCAACTCCAACAAGCCGCTGACGCCGTTCAGCATCGAGGACATCCTCAACAAGCCGTCCGTGCGGAGAAGTTACTCGCTGTGTGGGGCGGCGCACCTGCTGGCGGCCGCGGACAAGCACGCGCCGGGCGGCTTGCCCCTGGCGGGCCGCGCTCTGCTCTCGCAGACCTCGCCGCTGTGCGCCCTGGAGGAGCTCGCCAGCAAGACCTTTAAGGGGCTGGAGGTCAGCGTCCTGCAGGCAGCCGAAGGTAGGCACTCGCCTGGATTCCCCTACGCCCAGTCGCGCCCACGCAGTGCCCTGCACTTCGTATCCCCTGCCTCTGCCCACGCCGGTTGGCAGGCCCCTCCAGTCCTGGCTTCTGCAGCTGAGACTGGAGATAGGGGCGCMGGAGCCTAGTTCTTACGGACCTCTGGGGCGATCTGAGAGAGGTGTGGGAACCCAAGCCCTCCCCGGAGTCTGGCCGGCTACTTAGGCTTCCGGTCCGTTTGGACGCTCCTAGACTTACTCCTGGACCGGGAAGAGGGTGAATTTTTCCCCCCTGACAACTCCTGGGTAGGGTGGAGTCCGGCCATTGGAAAGGGGTGGAGAATCGGTGTTCACAACACATTTGGGGGGAGTCTCTGTATGGTTTCCTTGTACTCTGTGAGACTTTAGATCTTTCAAACTGCTAGGGAGCAGAGAGCAAAACAATTTTTTTTCTTAGGGACTTTTCAGGAGACCCGAGACAGGAGGTGTCCCATGGCCCAGTCTGCTCAGGTTTAGAGAAGTGGGATCGAATTGGAGAGGAAACAGTAGCTGGCCGGGCCCGGGTCGGGTGGAGAGTTATGGGAAGAGCCTGGGTGGGGTCTTGACTCTSTGGTCGCGAGCGCACACTGTCATTTCTTTYCAGGCCGCGATGGGATGACCATCTTTGGGCAGAGGCAGACGCCCAAGAAACGGCGAAAATCACGCACGGCCTTCACTAACCACCAGATATACGAGTTGGAGAAACGCTTTCTATACCAGAAGTACCTGTCGCCGGCAGATCGCGACCAGATCGCGCAGCAGCTGGGCCTCACCAACGCACAGGTCATCACCTGGTTCCAGAACCGGCGCGCCAAGCTCAAGCGGGATCTGGAGGAGATGAAGGCCGACGTGGAGTCTGCCAAGAAACTGGGCCCCAGCGGGCAGATGGACATCGTGGCACTGGCCGAACTCGAGCAGAACTCGGAGGCTTCGGGCGGTGGCGGCGGCGGCGGCGGCGGCGGCTGCGGCAGGGCCAAGTCTAGGCCGGGTTCTCCGGCGCTCCCCCCAGGCGCCCCGCAGGCCCCGGGCGGAGGGCCCTTGCAGCTCTCGCCCGCCTCTCCGCTCACGGACCAGCGGGCCGGCAGCCAGGACTGCTCAGAGGATGAGGAGGATGAAGAGATCGACGTGGACGATTGAGCTGCGCCCTGGACCTCCTGCCGCCCGGGCCCCCGGTGCCCGCATGCCCGCCGCCTCCCGGACCGGACCGCTCAGGGGAGCTGGGACCTCCTCTGCACCCCCTGCCTCCACCCTTGTCCCGGGGCCGGAATTGGTCCCTGACAGACGCCTCTTCCCTCTCGAAGCAATAAATCCCGGCCGGCCGGCGGGGCCGGCCGCCACACGCGGCCTCCGCCACCCCGGAAGCCCTCGCCGTGCAATTCTGTATGGCTTCTCTATAAATATTTAAGCCTATATAGTGGGTTCCTCCCACCACAGCCTGATTTTTTCTTTCTTTTATTATGATTTTTTTTTTTTTTAAATCTCAGAGATTCCGATGTTTTCAAAGCCCCGGTGCTGCCGGGTTGGCTGATGGCGAGGCGGACTCGAGAGCAGCGAACACTAACCCCTGAGGTCTAGAAGCTGTTTTAATTTTTCTCTGCATGTGGCGAATGCACCGGTCCGCTCACCTTCCTCGGCCTATTACAGTTGACTTTTAATTTCCTTCTGCCTTTTTTCCCCAGCCTGAGAAGGGGGTGGAGGGGACAGCCGGGCCTTGACTTGCAAGTTTCAAAATCGATCTTTTCTTTCCCCAGCGAGAGAAGTCTGTTTTCGATGGCGTGTCTGCCTCCCGATGCCCACTAACTATTTTTAAAATGTCTCCAAACCTTCCTGCATTTTTCTCGGACTGATTGCTGGTGTCTGGCTCTTAGGGAAAAAGCAAGGAAGCATCCAACCAATCATCGAAAACAGAACCCAAAGCCCTAGAATTATTTTTTACTCTTTTTAGATTTTTTTTCTTTGCATGTGACAGAGACCTAAAGAAGGGCGACCCAAGCGCTAACCCTCAGCTCCTCTGTAGCTCTGGGTCTGTCTGTTAACATCTCTCTCCCGTCTCAAGTTGGCCATTCGAGGGGGGCCCAGTGAGGGTGGGTTCCGGGTGCCCCTCCCAGCTCCTGCCCTGCCCTCTCTTTCTCCGACTGTACCCAAGGCCTCTTTCTCCGATAAATAAAGTCTTTGCCATTTTACTAGAATGGACCGCGACCGCATTTGCGAGAATGGGCCGGGTATACCCAAAGCAGCCATAGGTTAAGATTGTCCCTACAATTCCCCCCCCTTTATAGGTCCCACCAGCCTTGGAGATTTAGGGGAAGTTTCGGGGGGCAGGCTTAGGAGTGAGGGGCAATGGGCAAGCAGTAAGAGGAAGCAGTGCCCATAAACACGTAGCAGCTACTAAATGGACTGAGAAGGCTGCTTCGTCGGGTCCGGGTAAAAACCCCAAGCTTGCGATAGTGACAGAAAGCTCGTTTGTACACGGAAGGCTCCAAGGCACGGCAAGACTTGTCGTGCGCTTTTGCGTCCACCCCTGACCTCCGCGGTCCACCTGTGCCTCCTCGACACCTGCTAAACACGGACACACTAGCAGGTGCCACTCAGTGGAAGATCCGGGTGGAGCCTGGAGAATCCCAAGTTTTGGTCATGCCCTGAGGGCTTCAGCTTGGTTTGGGAATCGGTAACTAGGACGAGCTGAACTGCACTCGTGGGCTTTCCGGAAAGCGAACGCAAAGGGTCTGGGGGTTGTAGTACATCTCTAGGAACGTTTACAAACGCAGGCCCGGAGCTTGCCCAGCCGCAGAACTGTAGGTGTCCCGGGACGTCTTCCTGGATTTCCTAGTTAGCGTTGGGCGGCTGGGCTCGGGGCTCAGGCCGCTTTCACTTTCCTGAACCGAGTGGGGGTTTCTCTCTGGGCTTTTGTTTTCTTTGGGCCGGCGAGTGGCCGCTGTCACCAGAGTTGGGTCCCGCCTCCAGGCCGACGGGCTCCCTTTCTCCGAAAAATTGATGTGAGAAACGCGCATCTGGTCTCGGGCAGGCGACGGGGCCCCGGGGCCTGAGTCAGGAACGTGCRTGTCCAAGGAGGAAGCTAAGTGACAGCCAGAAACAGGCGAAAGGAGCACGGAAAGATGCTAAGAGCCGAGAGAGGATGTGAGAGGCCGAGAGGCAGGGCAGAAAGAGAACCATTTATAGACGTGGAAAAACAGGGGCAGGGAGACGGAGGGGGAAAGGGAGACTGGGAAGAGGCGAGGAGAAGAGGGGACAGGGACCGGAGAAGGCAAGAAGCGGCGGGGCAGCCGTGCGCCCGGCCGCACGGCCGGTTCCTCCCGGGCGACATAAATCGCCCTCTCTTAGGATGGATGGGTCTGTAATTCGGAGCGCGGACCATGAAGGCCGGGACGAATGGGCCCGGGCGGCCGCTGACAGGCGACAATAGCCGGGCCCAGCCCCCCGCGGCTSCCGGTGCGGGCATGGCCGCGGCCCTCCGCAGCCCAGAGCGCGCCAGCGCTGGCGACCATATGGTTTTTGAATTTTCTTCACAATTTGTAGACAATTTGATGGATTAGGTCCCCGCGCGCGCCTCCCCGGCACAAAGGCGGCGCAGGGACCGCGGCGCGGCGGTCACCCGGGCATCTGCGCCCGCCGCGCACTCCACCCCCCCRCCCGGCCCCCACCCCGCGCCCGGAGCCCCCGGGCCGCCCGCCCAACACGCCCATGAATCCCAATGAAGCGGCCCTGGCACCTCCGGCCGCTCCGCGCTTCCAGGCCCTGGGCTGGGCCCTGCTGGGTCCCTTCGGGCTGGGGGCGGCGGCCCCAGGGCTGAGCCCACCCGAGCTGCGGCGCCCGCGGGGCGCGCAGCTAAGCAGGCGCATCGGGGCAGAGGAGAAACGGGGCCATTTATCCGCCCGTCTAGTTAAAGCGGGTTATTTGTTTGCTTCTCTGGCCTCCTCCCCTCCCCTCCCCTCCCCCTCCCTCCCCCTCCCTTTTCTCTTCTGCCTTTTATTCTTTTGTCTCTAAATGGATTTAATGAGCCTGAAAAACATGACAATTGAATATAACCAAGAAATAAAAAATAACGAGGGAGGAAGGAAGGAGGAAAAGAAAGAGGGGAAGACGGAAGGAGAAGGATTAATAAAGTAAAGGGGGAAATCGATTCAGCAAATATTTATTGTGTGCAGGTGTCTAGGGAAATTGAAACGAAAGCAGAGCAGGTCGCTGCCCTCAAGAAGCTCCTAATCTAATCTGCAGGCCCGGAAGCCCCGGCGAACGATAGGAAATCCTCGCCGACCAGGAGGGATGTGCTGCTTGCAAAAGGCCAAGACGTAACTTCGGGCTCATGGGTGGAGATGGCTTCGTGGAGGAGGAGGCCTAAGACTCGGGCTTTGAGAGGCAGAAGTAACTCGTTGTGTCTGTGGGCTGGCAGGGAAGCCCACTTGAAGGAAAGAGTGGCCGTGTGGAGGGGAGGGACACCCTAGGCTGAGCCCAGCTTGTGAGCACTAGACGTGCGGGAGCTCTGATCCACGAATGGAAGCCACTCTGCGGTCACCTCGGCTCCGCCGAAGTCTGTGCTTCTGCCCCGCTGCCGCTGTAACAGGGTGAGGTTATCCAGGCCTGAGTCCAGCCGAGCCGAGCACCGCAGACTGGGGCTCGCCCTCCAGCCTAGGTTAAGCACCGAACAGTGGGGGAAACGTTCACTGTGGTGAGGACCAAGGAAGGGGCTTTAATCCWGGGAGGCCGGGACTCCAGACGGCCATTTTCTTAGCTATCTGATGGAGGCTGAAGCCAGCAAGAGGCCCAGAGCCGCTCAAATGGCCTTGGCCTGGGTCTTGCCTCTGAGACCAATGATGTTAGAGGGCCTTGAACTCCAGGTGACACCGCAGAGCCTCTCCTTGGGTACCTGCCTAGGGTGAGGCTGTGTGCTGTTAGGACGCTGAGGAGTGTCCCGGCTCTGAGCGAGCTGTGTGGGCTTTGCATATCTGTTTCTTCGCGTCTGAATGTGACATGGACCCTGGGTAGGGCTGTGGGCCCCACGCCCACTCTGGGTGAAGTTCGTTAAGGCTCGGCCCTTCACCCAGAGTCCCTGGATCGCTTGGGACCAATACAGATTTCTTTCTTTGGGAATTTCAGCCCTGTGCAGACCACTTTCGGTTCCTGGCTGACCAAGGAAGGACAATTAGTGGCTTTGTCTTTCCCTTTTCGGTTGAGTCCCAGACCTTGGCGAGGCTTGTTGAGTCCTGAGACGTGACCGATTTCGTGGACTGGAGCCCCTTCCGCGCGCGGGCGGACAGGTCGAGCTGCGCGGCTGGAGCATGCCTCCTCTGCGCCTGCGGTTCCGCCTTCCCCAGCGCGGTGGCCTGACGGTCGGCGCCGGGTGAGGCCGGGAGGCGCAGTTCCTTATTTTACGAGGTGTCGGGCCAGTGTCAGACGCAGCTCCGATAAGTAATACTCCAGTCTGAGGGACCAGAACGTGGTAATTAATCCCAAAGACTTAAGTGTATTTTAGTTCAGGAGAAAAAAAATCACTAATTCAATCGTCCGGAAAATTGAAGTTTGATGCATGAGTCCCCCCTGAAAGGGACGGGCTGGGGCCCGCAAGTCTCCCCTCCGCCCCTGCCGCTTGCTGCAGGGACCCCCCTCCTCCCCATCCCTTTGAGCCAACGGGCCCAGGAACGTCCACTCATCCAAGCCACGCTGGCGCTCAGACACCAGAACCCAGCCAGTGACACCCAGGTTTTTCTTCCCTTCCCCAACCAGCACCCCCTTTTTTTCTGGGACCCTGGAGACATTTTGCACTGGAAGAACAAGTGCTCCCCAAAGATATACATTTAGAAGGAAACATAAGGGGACCTCAAAGATGTGAGGGAACAGCCAGATCAGAGACCAGTATAGGTGAGGTCAAGGGGTGTAAGGCCACCAGTGAGGGGACAGGGAACCTGAGTGGGAAGAGTGGGTAGGGCCAGCTGCTCCTGTACAATAGTGAACCCCACAGGGCTCCCGGGGTGGGTAAGCTGACTGAGCTAAGCGGTGTGACTGGGGTGCAGGTGAGCAGCCATGTGGGAAATAGGTGTGTTTCTAGAATACTCCTATGAAGGTCTGGCCTATGTGCCCGGCCCCCAAGGTGTAGTCAATAGACTGGGTCTTCCAAAGGAAAGGCTCTCAGGAAGGAAACTGAGGCTCCTGGGTTTTGAGTGGGTTATGTGGGGGTTGGGAAGGTCAATCCTGGTGAAGCCCCCACCTCCAGTTTCTCTTGGTCTCCCAGACTCTTTGTGACTTTAGCAATCCATTCTTCCTCTTTGCCCAAAGCTGCCAGTCCTGGAAGAGACTTGGTGCTGGTGTGTGTGTGTCTGTGTGTGTGTGTGTGTGTGTGTGTGTGTGTGTGTGTGTGTGTATGGGGGGGTTGAGCTGCACAGGAGACCAACAAGGGTGCATTTCAGAGTGTGTCATCGAATGAGTGTGTGTGACTAGACTGAACGTGTGCATCTGATTGATGGAAATGGGGCATGTGCCACTGGGGGTGGCTGGGGGTGCTGCCATGGCCTGCGTAACCAATCACCATAGAGATGCAACTGTGTCTGTGGGCCTAAGTCTGTGAGGGGGAAGAGGAAAAGAGTGGGGGTGACCTGCGGGTGAACACCGCTGAGGGCGCGTTTACAGGGTGTGAGCAGGTAGCCAGGTGTGAAACTGGAGTAGGCACAGCTCTTAATGGCCAGGCCAATAGGACTCAGGCAGATGGACATCTACAAGATGAGGAGACAAGGTATCTAGCCTGAAGAGAARGTAGCTCACCTGGAGGTGAGCAGATGGTGGTCTAGAGAACCTTCTCAGGGGTGTGAATCTACTCCGAGGGCAGCGAGGCCACAGAAGAACGCCACACTGTGGGCCTCCGCTTCTTTGAGAAAAGGTTGAGGATGGCTTCCTTGTTTACCCCCTCCCATTCGACTTGATTACTAGGCTGAACCTAAGCGCCTGAGGTATCTCTCGGGCCYAGGTTTCCTCGGATTCACTGGAAGGAGTATCTGCTCTATGTACAGGGGTGGGGGTGGGGGTCGGTGGTGGGGTGGGCTTAACTCTGCCCACACCAGGGACAGTGTGAGTGACAACTGTATGCGTTTCTATGTAGAGGGGGCATCTTGGAATCTGTCCTTGTAGACATATCTGATTATGCAGGCGGTCCTAATGGGAGTTAGGTGTGGGTATCTCAGGAAAAGAAAATTGGTTACGTGTGTGTGTGTGTGTGTGTGTGTGTGTGTGTGTGTGTGTGTGTTCTGGGACCCAGACAGAGGCACTTTGATGAAAATTCTGCCAATATTCT
>BDUI01002845.1:120113-135846 GCA_002335545.1 Apodemus speciosus | reverse complement strand
CTGTAGCTGGGTATATGCATGTGAATGCAGTTGCTCACAAGGCCAGAGATGTCACATCATCCTGGAAATGGAATTATAGGATACTGCAAGCTACCTGACATGGGTGCTTCAAAGCAAACTCAGTSCTTTCAAAGATGTATACCTTCTCTCTCTCTCCCTCCCCACTCCTTTTACTTGAAAGTAAATGATTTTTTGCATATAATATATCCAGATTATGGAGTTCCTTCCCTCTGCTCCTCTCAGCTCCTCCCTGCCTTCCCTCCCATCTGGATATGCACGCTTCTCGGTGAGATAGTAGTAATATGAAATATAAGAAAATAAAATATGACAAGATGAAACAAAATCCAGCACATCGGATTTGAACTTAATAAACGAACTGAAAGAAAACAGCCAAAGACAAGGCAAAAGAAATRGAGAATTAGTTCTTTACACACTCAAGAATGACATAAAAATACTAAATTGAAAGCGGTAGGATATATAGAAAGGATCTGGAGTCTKWCAAAGAGAAGAGGAAATAATTATATATATAWAAAATAGCATTTTGTTTTAAAGAAGAGCCCTGACATGCTATTATGCAGCAAGGAGGCTCCAATGATGCCGTTGAGTTCCTTTTCTGTTAGCCAGCTACAGCTGGGCATGCAGCCTACTCTTATGAGTAATTTGTTTCCCCAGTGAGACTGCATAGGAGGAATCTAAATCTTCATTTGCTAATGGTTATCAATGGGAGATACCTTCTGGGTTAGGGATGTGGACTTGTGTTATTTTCTCCATTCAGCTCTGGGCAAAGGACCCCAACTGGTACAGAGCCATGCAGGTTCTGTGAATGTGGGATTTATCATTTTTTTCTTCAAGGACTTCTATCATTCATAAAGACAATTTAAGGTCTGTTTTTAATGTTTGAGCTGTGTTGAAATATTTAGGGCCTACTGTGGTAGATTTCTGGGCTTTAGTGGTGACATATTTTCCTGATTACTATTAATATATAATAATAGTGTGTTTTTAATAGTAATCAATACTACTAATAGTGTTGAAGGAGAAGATCTGAGTGAGACACTGGAGATGAGGGCAGAGGGAGAGGGTAGGCAAAGGCAGGTGGACTGCCACAGAGCTAGAGGTCAACTGAGGGATGGAGTTGGAGACAAGGAGGGAAAGTGAGTATCTACAGTTAGTCTATCTGAGTCCCTGGTAGGAGTAGCCCGAGGGTTCCTAACGAGTGCCTGTTGACTTGGTGGCTGTAAAAATGCAATGAGGTGTGGTGGTGGTGCTGGTGGTTGTGGTGGTGTTAGTGTGGAGATCTCTGTGGCCCACTGGAGGTGAGGTGAGGGGAGGCGACAGCAGGTGGTCTATTGTAGATATTATTCCTGAATGTCATATGAGGCCTGTGTAGGATTTCACAGTATTTAGCAAATGAGAAGAATGAATATATCCATAATTCTGTGACTAAATTATTTAAATGTGGGCCTCTGATATGGCTCATCAGGGTGCTTGCAAGCCTGGCGATTTGAGTTTGATCCTTAGGACACAAAGTGGAAGAAAGAGAATAAATTCTCTTCAAGTCACTATCTGACCTTGACAAAAGGACCATAGCTCATGCTTCCACCCCAAGAAATAATGAGATATGATCTGAAGGCTTATAAAATGCTCTAGTAACATATTTGCCAACTGGTTCTAAAAATACTATAGTGTTGCTGAAAAGAATTTTAAATTAGACAATATAGTAACATTCAATTTTCAACATATTTCAATAAAATATTGAGTATTTTCCTTCCAAGGTAACCCTCACTGAATTATCTAGCCATGATACATGAAAGAAAAGGTGGGCAAACCAAAAAGAAGATTCCAAATTACAGTCTATACCCTGTTGTATGAAAATATGTAAAGGGAATTACAAGTATATTTTCTTTTGGCTTTTTAAAAATTGAAGAAGAGTATCTATAGTAATATAGTTTAAAAATGGATCTCAGCATTATAATATACTGTCAAAAATAAGAAACTGGAACAAAGTGTGCCTGAATAATTTGAAATGGCTATAAAAGTATTACATGTCTAATATCTAATAATAGTAAAATAAGAACATCTAGTTGAAAGTATGCTATTGTCGTATAAACTGAAGGTTACTTAGGAGTTGACACATACCATTGGCTCCTTTCCTTGGGTCATGAGGCAGATTAAGACTTCTGAGCATCTCTAGAAGGTCAAGAAAGATTCTCATTGAAACATGTGTTCCCAACACCCAGTATAAACAAAGGATCACACAGGAGAAGGAGGTACATTTTTGTTCCTTTACCCACACCTCAGTGCAAGGGAAATATCAAAGGGTTTTTGAGGAGCCTGTTGTTAGAGTCAGGCAGCAAGCCTGAAGCATACAAGTATAGCATAAATCCCTTCCTGCACAGCAGTGGTCTGCCTCTATAGCCCTCATGAAGAACAAACAGCCAGTGAGCCAGTGGCTCATGACAATGTTTTATTATAATGATCCATGTCAGTTATCATTTTCACCAAAGCAAATAGGTAACACTCTTTTAGTTTGACCAGTATGGTATATTGACAAACTCATGGTATCCTTGACATAAAATAGAATAGAATAATAAATGATAAAAATCACTAATGAGTAATTGATTAATAAAGAAAAATACTAGTCTAAGTAGGTGATAGTGATGTGCCTCTGTTCACCAACCCCCATCCTTCTGAGGTCTAACTTGGGACATTTCAAATGGTTTTGGTTTATAATATTGAGAATTAAGAGCAACTTAAATAGTGATGAATCTCCCAAGACACACTGGGGAAAAATTGTTCATCGTATAAGCTCTAGAGAAAAACTTTCGCAAACAAATTAGTCTGAAAGCAAATCCAGTGTTTAGTGGGAATAATAGTGTAACCAGTTTTTTAAAAAATTACAGAGAGCTATTCACAACAAGTAAGCACATAAGATTGAGATTTTATAAATGACCAAGAAATCATCGTTTTGCCTAAGATGAAGTTTAGCAAGATACCTGACTTATGTAATAAGTTAGTACTGCTGTTGTACATAGTTTTCAACAAAATAATCACATTAAAAGTATTTCTCTAATGTCTTAGGTTTCTATTATAACTAAGTGCAAAGGAGAAGGAATGTCAATAATTTAATTGTAAGCTCTGTAGTTTCACTTTGTATAATTCGTACCCTAGCATATAGGACACCTTGGGTTTGTACACTCTAATAAAAGTTGTGCCATTTAATATCTTTTGCCTAGAATAGTGAAAAATTCACCATACTGTATGAACTTGTCACATTTTCAATATATTAAGGAACTCTAACAAGCTTTGAAGATCAAAAAGACTCTACGCAATGATTAAATATTTCTATGATGATARTGATGTTGAGGATGATGATGGTGGTGGTGGTATTATATGGCCTATAAGATGTACAAGGGCATTTGGGATGAATATATTATGAGTCACAGCAACCAAAGACAGCTGTTTGATTGCTACTTGGGAGAGTAGAGTTGAACAAGCCCCCGAGTATGGATGATCTCATTTCCCTTTACAAAACTAAACAGAACATAGGGGCAGTTAATTGGATGATATATCTCCAAGGAAAATACATATTTAAATAACTCATCTCTATGTTAGAGTATATATCACGTTCTTGCATATAAACTCCAGATAAGATTTTTGTGTCCAAGGTCAGATTTTCTTTAGTATAATGACCTCACTCTATGGTCATGACATGTATGTCAGTGTATATTATTTTTATTACTATTTTAACTTGAGTTGTATTAATCACTTTCTTATTTTTCTTGGTCGTTCCTTTCACTATGTTGTCATCTTTTGTCATTCATATTTTCTTCTACCATTTTTCTTCCCCTAAGAATGTACAAAAATAATGACTTAGAACATTGTCATGTATTATGAAGTCCTATGTTACTTAAAACTATGAGCCAGAAGCTGATAATCCACTTTGATTCAAGACACAAATACATGAAAAGTTAAATGATTATATATGATTAAGTAACAAGAGATGCCAAGAAGCTTCTGTTGCTCATTAGCAAATGAACCACATGAACCAATGTCTACCGATTCAAACTTAGCCTATCATTCTATATTGGCCTGGACAGTAAAAGCTGTGCTAATGAAAGGGAACTTTTAAAAGTTATACAAATAAGAAGGTCTAGTTGTAATATGTTAAACACTGGAAAGCTATGAGAGAAGCCATAGGAAGAGTTGTGTTTTGATTTGTATGTTTGGAAAATAAAAGAACCCATGAGGAGTTTCTAGACCAAAAAGTATGAGATTGCAGGGGCAAATGTAAAAATTGAATTCAAGACCATGACCCGAAATTTCATTCTGAATGTCAAAGAATGCAAAATATCATATATCACATTTAATTTATTGAGTGACTGGAACATTGATGCATTATGAAATTCATGTCAAAAGAAGACTATTCTTTGGTTCTAGGATAATGTGTGTGTGTGTGTGTGTGTGTGTGTGTGTGTGTGTGTGTGTGTGTGTGAATTTCGGGTTTATTGCTGTATTACTCTTGGCCTTATATCTTTGAGACAGGATCTCTCCTTGTTTGTTTGTTTGCTTTACTTTTGTTTTACTACTCTGGTTGGCCAGGAAGCCTCCAGGAGCTGTCTTTCTTCACCCTTCACCCCCATCACGGGGAAGTAAAGATGTGCATACCATTGCTGGACTTTATACAGATTCTGGGGATATAACTTCAGGCCTTCGTATTCATCCATCAACCAACTCATCAGCTCTCTTTCTAGCAAGGATCTGGGGCAAACATTCAAGAGCCCTGTGTATACACATAGAGAAACACATACATATACATGATGGGTATATAAGCACAGAATTCATACCAGCTTATTGTCATCTCTGAGTTGAGGATTATAGAGTCATTGCTGAGTTCTGTATGAACCACGTAAGCATTAAAAACTATTTCTTACATGCATCAGTCAGGGTTTCTATTATTTCGCTATAACAAAACTCCATGAACAGAGAACAGAAGCAAGCTCGTAATGGAAGGGTTTACTTCAGCTTACCCTGGGCTCACACTCCATCACTGAAGCTAATCAGGACAGCAACCCGAGGCAGTTTCTGGAGACAGAAACTGAAGCAGAGGCCATGGGGCTGTGTGCTGGCTTGCTCCACCTGGCTTACTTAGCCTGTTTTCTTATCCAAGCCAAGACCACCACATTACCAACCCACAGTGAAATTGGCCCTCCCATATCTATCATCAATCAAGAAAATGTACCACAAGGTTGTGCACATGCAAATTTGGTGTGGGCATCTTCTCAATCGAGGTCCCCTATTCCCAAATGACTCTGGCTTATATCAAGTTGACATGAAACTAATCAGTACATTGTGTAAATAAGTGTGGATTACACAAAGAATAATAGTGGAGCAAACCTGTTCGGCATGAAAGGGGAGACATTATGTTGGCTAGGGAAAGAAAAAAATCAAGAAAACTAGTAATATGAGTAAGAAAATATTAGTTAGAATAGATGACTCATTGCATACATAAGCTATATTCGAGAATGTATGAAAGATGAATACAGCTTTAAGATTGGGTTCTGAAAGGCTATGCTCATAAAAAAAATGTGCCTTGTCATTGAATACATTCTCTGGTCAGCTTCATAGAGCCTGGATTTGTGGAAATCAAATCAATGAGCCAAATAGTCCATCCTAGGTAATAATTCAGTTGGCAGTCTTGAAGAAATCAAAAGCATACGTAGATTAATGGTAAGAACTCATTTTAATCATTTGTAATAATTAGCTAGTGATGTTTAAGGTCTGTGTGTGTGTGTGATCTGTGTGATTTTGAATAATGGGAAAAGAAATGCATTACTTTTTTCTTGCTAAAAATATATTCTGAGGTATGGAAATTGGAAGATCCTGAAATACCAAAATAACTAGGTTTTTAATTACAAATAATAGAGAAATAAAGAAATGAGAGGTCTGTGGAAATTTCTAAGTTAAAAGAAAAATATTCTGTCAATCTTAGTCTAGAAAAGATATGAGAGAAGAATTTGAAAGTGGTCTTTCATCATCAGATGACGTAATTCTTTCAAATGCAGCTTTACGATCAGAGTTTTCAACAAACTTATGACACTTATAGGTGGCTTTAGACACCCAAATATGTGTTAGAAAGGGCTATATTAAATATGGGCTAAGAGATTTACTAAAGAGTGTTAAAATTAAGTATCTTACTAGAGTAAGAATTGTAATACATTGGCCACATATTCACAATTTCTTTTAAAAAAACTAATAGTATAAAAGAAAATATTACTAAGCAATAGAATTATTTCTTTAGTAGACTTATTTATAAGGCTTTGTAGCACATCTCTGGGATCATTTCAAATTTATCTGATTTGTAAGAGTTTGTTTTTAGAAGCAGTTGTCAGGAAAATTACAGCATTAACTCATATTCTGCCTTAATTTTTTTCAACTTTTCATAGAGGACAGTTTTGGCATAGAGATATATTAAACATGGCTTAAGAGTCGAATCATGAAAAAGATAACACATAAGTGTATCTTGAACTGTTATCAACATTCTAGTCTCAAAACGGTTGCTCAAAGTAGCTAGATTCCAAATGTTTCTGAACTATCCAGCTATGTGAACTTAAGAATATTACTGTGTCTGGATTTCTGATTGCGTGATATAAAACGAAGAACTTAAATGGAATGCTCTCTCACACAACTTGAGGCTATAAAGTTCTATTACGTGAGATCTATGGTGGTAGGTAACCAAGGAGGTTCAAGAGAAACTCACAAACTTTGGTTTTGATTCTCAATACCACAAGAAGGTCTGGGGCTCCTGAATGACTGCATCTTTATGCTGTTGCATTCCTACACAGTCTGTCATACATAGGAGGCAAATGTGAGTGGAATAGTAAATGTCACGTTGATTATAGATCCCGTCAACCCTGGAGGATCAAGGTTAGCTGCTTCAGAAGGTATGAAATTATAGAGCCCTGCCCATTTCCACCAAGTCTCTTCAAAACACTTCTGGTTCCCATGGGCACTTTAATGTTGTTCTGGCAAAGATATAATCAGCCCCTTATTCTAGAGATGATGTGGGCAATGCAAGTCAGAGGCCAGAATGTTTATGTCCCTATGCCTCAGCGATCCTTTTTCTCTGGGAAACTTTATAGATATGAGCATTTTATAAATGTTCATGATAGCAGGAGTTGTTATGGAAAAAAGAGTTGTGGATAATCTCAAAGTTAAGAGGCGAGCCCTCCAAGAAGGCATTAAGAATAAAGACAGATCTCTACTAAGGTGGGTCTGGGAATATAAGCATGTGCTATGCAAACCTGATGGATTAAGTTTGATCCAAATAACCACTTCAGAACTTGTTCATCTGTAATCCCACCCCTTTTGTGGAGAGTTGAGAGGCAGAGAGAGACTGGAGAATCAGCCACAAGCTACCCTGGAGCATGCAGTAGGGAGGCAAAACAGGCATTTCCTCACAAGTAAGGTGGACAGAGAAAATGGATTCCCGAAAGTTGTCCTCAGGCCCACACACACAAACTGTGACCAGTACATTCCATACCAGCACACACACACACACACACACACACACACACACACACACACACACACACACACAATGTAAGTAGACTAAAAAGATATTCATGAAAGATTATCAATTGTTAAGAAGCAGTTAGGGAAAACAGGGATAATATATCAGTTATGAAAAATTGCATTCACTTATTTCAATGAGCACAAATGCCTGATAAGATTTCACACTTGATTTATTTCATGTTTTTTTTTCTTTATTTTAAACAGGTGAATTTCATAGAGTAATTAAATTTTACAAATGTACTATGCTTAAATTTTTGAAACCAATAAATTGATAAAGAATAGTTGTGGATACTGGGGATCTGCTCAGTGGATAGAATGTATGCCTGGCATGCATGATACCCTATGTGTTGTCCTTGGTACCTCATAAACTGAGTGTGGTGGTGCGCCCTGTAAGTCACACACTCGGGAAGTAAAGTCACAATAATCAGAAGTTCATCATTCACAGCCACAGAATGAGTTCTAGACCAGCCTGCAATGTGTAAGACCTTGTCTTAAAAATGATTCAAAAAGAATATCTATGTTGCTAAAGGAGATAAAATTGGGCATGGAATACCTGGGAGTTTGCTGTGACAATCGGATGAATTCCTTTGGAATCATATTAAAATGGCTTTTCAAAACATAATTATCTTTACCATTGTGAAATATGATGTCTGATATTGTCTTAAACTACTGGTTGGGTGTTGAAGGTAGATGACTTTCCTGTCTTTTACTGTGAGGATAGTGCTCTACTTCAGTGCAGTTTTTTTTCTTTCTTTGTTTTTCAAATAAGATTTATCCTAGTTGGTTCCATTGCCCAGTCTACCTAGAACCCACACTCCTCTTGAGTTCGGCAGATTTATTTGTTTTTAAACTAGTATAATTTAATCTTTCTGGGACATCTTTGCAGAATACTTCCTTAGCCTCTCCAGCATCTGAACCTAATCTTCATTTTATAGAATTGTATAAGGAGCAAAGAGAAAATTCCCTTAYGGAAGTAACCATGTGAGATAAGAACATTGCTAACATCCTTTAAATTGAGATCTACATCAGATACTAACAAGAGGCAATTCATGTTAAAGAAGAAGCAACATTCTTATGTCCTCATGTCTGTTACACAAATCATGGTATTAGCTGCACTGGAATAGAATTCTGAGAACAGTAGTGATCAATATGTAAATGTCGTATCTTGAGATGCAGGGTGCAACTGGTTGGTGGTTTTTCCTTAGTGTAGTTAAGACAAACAAACAAACAAACAAACAAAAATACCCAAACAACTCTTTGGGATGTTGCTTCCAGAAACAAAGCTTTGAGTTTATTTTCCTGTGTGAGCTACCATGTACAGCTGTACTAGATTAACTTCCTTTCTCAAGCATCCSGTCAGCTCACAACTAAAAGACCCTGACTGATCCAGTAGGGTTTCTTTGTTTTTACCATTGAAAGGATACCCACACTTGTATCTTTCTGTTTTCTCTAATACTAGGGAGGAAGGACACACACACATACCATCCTTGGTCAACAGGAAAGTATGTGCTGTGGTTATCCTCTGTCATTTACTTAAGGACTTTCTTTGTATTAATTAGTATTGTAGTTGTTGTCTTCCCTAATCGTCCTTGTTTACTCATTTCACATGTTCATTCCCTTCTGCATATATGTACTTATGTGCCTGCCAGTTCCCAAAAGGGTGTTATATCCACAGGAGCCTTCTCAGTCAAGTCTAGCCCCCAAGTCCCCCTCACTCGCCAAGCATCCTAACAGAGCCAGCTGCCCTCCAAACCACTTCTTCACCTCTCGTTTCTCAACTCTCTCCACCATGGTGACTTTGTTAGACCATGGAAACGTACTGAGACTCCAGCAGCCCATTGCTGTGCAACTTAACTCAGGCCACTCACCATCCCTCCCTGTCCATCAACTGTTTTCTATTCTTTTGGATCAATTCAGTTTTCTCTTTGGGGGACTCTTCCTTTCTTCCTTGGTAGCTGAGAAATTTTTGTCTCCAAGTGACTTCTCCAGTTTGACAGTGCACTTCATAAGGAACATGCTGTCTTCCACGGCTCGGAATTCKGTCTGAATATGGTTGATGGATGTGTTCATGCGTGCATGTAAGAGCACATGTGCACAAATGTCATCTTTACCRTGAGTTGTGCACTTGCATTTCTAAAGTGACATCTCTCTTTCAGTGTCACACTTGCCCCACCGAAACCTGCATCTTCCCTTGACTTTTCCATCCCATTAAATGGTACCATTCTACATCCAAAATTCAGCCCATGGCAAAGCATTCTCACTTTCTCATTTTCTCTTATCGTACACACTCAGTTGGCCAGGAATATTTAACAATTTGGAGGACTCTCCCAAGAGTTTTCACCACTCTTTAACTTGTATAGTGCTCCCCCTCCTCTCCTGCCCATGTTTTTTTTAAATACCTCTAACTATCCATACTCCATTTGACCCCCTGGATCTAATGACTTTTTCCTGTGATGATTTGAACTCTATGAGAAAAGGTTTGTTGTTGGTCTTTGTTGTTGGTCTTCAATTTTTCGTCCTCCTGTTGACATGTCATACAGAGTCAGTGCTTGGTAAAAATTTGGTGAATGAAAAATGTAGACAGTTGATTAGAGTAAGCTGGCAGCTAGTTGAGCACTAACTTTTTCTGGGAAGCTGAAGAAAACTCGGCAGATGGTGATATGARTTGGAATGAAATGCTTTATAAATAAAATTAAATTTCCCATCGTAGTGGCTGCCAAGAAAAAAAGATTGAATGGTAAAATCAAACATTCAGAGAAGGTGGACTGAGAGGTGTACTCATGTTGACGGAACTGTACTTGACCTCATTTGCCAGGTAAGTTTCTCTTGCCCCAAATATTCAGTATAAGGAACTGACTGAAGAACAAATTCGAACAGAGCATCTATTCTTCTTCTAGGTACCACTATGAAGGCAGACATCAACTAAATAGGCACAACCCTGTTCTGATGAACCTTATTTAATTTGAACTAGAAATCAATAAGTCACACTTACAGATTATCCTATAGATGAAGGACATGTTTGGGTGAAATGAGAGAGACCTCTATGGGGATATTCAGGGAAAGACTGTTCTAGGCACAGGGAACAGCAGTTGCACAGGCTGTGAGGAGGGCCTACTGTTATGTGTAAATGTTGTCACGTAGTCTAGTGTCTTGTTGAGAGAAAAAAATGTGAGAATAGAAGGTTAACAGAGAGACACAGTAGGATCAAGGTGGGGTTGCTTGAGTTGCAATGGGAGAGCCTTGATTTAATGTAGAAATGTATCCGAGGTCTTTCAGCAGAGATGTGCGACATGACCTGGCCTACATTAACAAGATCATGAAACACACTTCATAGAAGTTATCTTTTCAGGTATGTGGGAGATACAGTGGAAGTAAAATGCAAAATGGAAAAGTTGTTCCTGCCTGCACTACAGCTGTGTGCTTTGTAGCATGTTCCTCAGACGATTTCGATTATTTTGGTTGAACTGTAAGAACCAAGGAACATTCAGTACATAAAATAAAATACGATAGTTTACATACAAAGCAATAATTATATTTTCTTAGTTTAGAAAATTTTTTCTGAAAATAAAAAAACCAGGCTGCCTTTATATTAGACAAGTTTTCTTATTTTTGCTATTATTACTATTACTATTGTTGTTGTTGTTGTTGTTGCTGTTGTTGTAACTGGTTTGAACATGTTGTACCAATCCTAGGGGAAAGTTGGATGAACTTCAAACATTCTGTATTACATTTATACTACAGTAAGGAAATATTACTTTCTGCCTTTCTACAGTGTTATTTTTCATAAATAATAGATTATGGGAAAGTTAGTAAATATATACTAGAAAGTCAAAATAATGTGACGTTTTTGTTTCTGAATTTAATCAGTATTTCAGGTTGGACATGTCACTCCAAGAGGAGGTGTCCTTCTTTCATGCCTTATGCAYTGATATTTAATGACCTTGTTTTAATAGTGTGATATGTTTATAGATAAAAGTAGAATAGAGCCTGACAAATCCACATTAGATATGGCGAGTAAAAATGAAGTACATAATATCTAGATATTTAATAGCTATTTGAACCAGCAACAAAAATACCAGCAAAGTCATTTGATCCTTTTTCTCCTTGGGCTCCTTATGCCGACTGATCGTCTTCTAGACTTTCATCTRCTATAACRTTTGATGATCATCATCATCATTTCTCTTCCTGGGCCATAAACCACAAGTCTAAACCTCATGACTGAACAGGTTTAACTCTGTCCCACAYCATTTTGCAACCAACAATAACTCCCTAAGAAATCTGTTTTAGATGCATGGMTGTCAATTAGATGAACATCCTATTAGGACTTTCCAAATAAAGGTGGATTCTGAAGGACATGGTAAAGGCAAAAGAGAAGACAAAAAAATATTACAATGACAATCCCCTTTTGCTAAAGGAGTAACAATAATATTTTTGTGAACATATTTAATAGGACTATTCAATACACCATAATTTAAACAATCAGAAACATGGAGCCAGTCAGACAGACAGACACTATAAATTGTTAGCATAGAAGGAATGTCAAAGATGGTTCTGCTGTCCATAGCAGTTAGTGACATGTTTTTTTAATGTGTTCATATCGTCATGTACTAACTACAGGAGTAGGAATCTGATGTTGAATAGTATCAAACATCCTGCAAAGCCAGATCTACCAAGAAAGATTACCCTTTAATCTACATAATATCATTTTTATAATGACTATGAAAAATATAATGGTTTCAATTTCTAATAATTGACTTTAAAATGAGTATATATTTTAAAGTTCTTTTATGATACAGTTTTGAATATCAGTATATATCAAATAATAATAAAGCTCTGTGTGTGTGTGTGTGTGTGTGTGTGTGTGTGTGTGTGTGTGTAGAATTCTTTTCCTTTTTTGTGAGATAGTTCTGCTCAGTAGCTAAGACTATATAGTTAAGTATCACCAGGCCTGGCTAATTTGGATGCTACTTGATATTGACCTTATAATCTTCAACCATATTAAAAAGAGTTGCTGGAGAATTCAAAAGTTATAATTGGCTTGACCTATGATGTTATTCACGGGTTTAAGTAATATCATTATTCTCCAAGTCTGTCTCATTGTGAAACCTCTGCTTTATCAATATTAACTCTTTTATTTTTTTTTGTACTTCTGAAATACCAAGCCAACTGCAAGAGCTCCTATCTTCAAAGGTGTATGACTGAATGAAAGATTCACGTTTTCTTTGCAAATGATACCCAAGGTTCCCAAGTTTCTTATCTAGCAAGAATCTAAATCCAGTGCTCTTCTAGGCCATCCAGTGCCAGATGTTTGCCTTTCTTGTAGCAAGTTATCCTTGGGTACTGAACATGAAAGCTATGCTCGCTCTCTCTAGATGAAAACCGATGAGTACTTCCAAGGAAGAGATGACAGACACAAGTAGCTAGTGCTATGATCATAAAAAGAGAAAGCGGCATAAGAATATGTTATTTGGGTATGAGGGGGAAGGGGGTGCCTCAGCARGTCCATGCCAACGCATCCCTTCCCCCTGAGGGACCACACACACAACAGTATAGCATAGAATAGAGTTTATTTAGGGCATGGGGAGGGGAGTTAAGGGGTAGTAGAGGCAGAGAAAGGCAGAGAGAAGGAGAGAGTAGAGAAGGAGATCCAATGATCACAGGAAGGCAATGGGGAGAGAGGAGAGCCCAAGAGGGCAAGAGGCAAGAGGCAAGAGAGAGACAAGAGAGTAAGAGAAAGAGGAGGGGCAAGTAGTGCCTTTTATAGTGGGCCAGACCTACCTGGCTGTTGCCAGGTAACTGTGGGGTGGAGCTTAGACAGAATCCTAACAGCCAGGAAATAGCAGCTGTTGGCCACAAGTAGACACACATATTCACTAATACATTATATAGTTTTGTGTCAAGTTACTCCAGAGCTTCAGCTCTAATTTTTAGTACTGAAACAAAAGCAAAATACAGTGAGATTTTTTTTGTCCCTTGGCCCATAAGTTTGCATTTGTGACCTTAGATATACTATTATATAGGTATACTTTCTTTAAAAACAGAGCAACAATGGAGATAAAAAGCTCATAAAATATTTATTAAGACTAAAGGAAGACTAGAGATATATTTCAGAGCTTAAGAGTCCTTACTGCTCTTCCAGGGAACCTGAGTTTGATCCCACAATAAACTGGTGGCTCCAATTCCAGGGTATATGATGCCCACTCTGGTTTCCAAGGGGACAACCACACTTAAGTTCACATACTCATTTAAAGTCACACTGCCATAAAAGTAAATAAATAAATTTGAGATTTAATTAATAGATGTGAAATATTAAGGACCAATGAAGACACAAAGTGATCTGTACAAGTATTAGCCATCACTATAAATTTGGCTGTACCCTTGAACATGGTATTCATTTGTCGACAAGGCAGGAGATTTACTTTATTTTACTTGTAAAATTAGAGGAGGAGTCTGTTCTGCAACCTGAAGTGAACATTACATAAGCTTGTTCTTTTATAGGCATTTGGATGATCTGTATCCTCTAAGATATTTCTTCCTAGGGAGACTTTGAAGCCAGAGTCCTGAAGCACAGCTGGAAGAAGCTAAATTTCACCATGACCTCGGTGGAAATTACATAACTTTCCACTTTTGTGATTCTGAATGTAAAAAAAGAGAAAAGAAAAAAAAAAAACACTGCTAAATATGTGTTTGAGAAATATGTACCTGTTAGAACTGCTTCTAGCTGAGTCGTAACATATATTAATAGAGGAGAATGGGCCTCAGGTTTGGCTTTTGATAGCCTTAGGTCGTTATCAATGCAGTCTCATCAATGCATGACGAATCATTCAGCAAGATTTTAATGTTAATTTTAAGTCATATTGTAGTTTTCTCCTAAGCAGAATGTCCTATAAAAAAAAAAAAAGCAAAGTCCCCTACTGTCTTCATTACACTAGCATCCTTATAATTTATCCCATATAGAAATGTATATAAACTTTTCAGACATTGCCCCCAGAAGATGTTTTTCCTTGGTTATTTTATCTTCATTCTTTACTTTTGTAATCTAAGCCTAGAATTGCYTTTACGTGCATAAATTGAGATGAAACTATGAAGTGACATATTGTTTCTTACTTCAACTTTCTTAATTGTGTGTTGGGATTCTATCACATGGTGAAATATAGCAATAAAAAGTTCATGGTATTATGAAATGGGTAGTTTCTTCTTCCTGTGCATTTGTGATTTGGGAGAAATAATGGTGAAATTTGTTTATGTTCAAATGTATTAAGTCATGCTATTAGAAATATTTTGATTATTTTAGCAGGGTATGGATGATTAAATGATTTTGCTTAATGTGTATGTTTTCTAAAAGCAGTTTGATCACATTGGGAATGAATTAACCACAGAGGATAGGTGTAGAGTAAAGGACTAGGGGCGTCGGATAGCATCCTCCTAGGAAAGGAAAATAGGTATGGATGGATGGGAATAGGCGAGGACACTAGGATTGGCTGGGAATGGGGAGTGAAAAGGTGGGGGGGGAGTCCAGCATGGCCCTGGTTCCCGCCCCTGGCCATGGCCCTCCTGTGAGTCTCCATGAGAGTCCCTGGTAGCTGAGAATTAGAAACATCCAGCAGTCAAGGGTGTGGCTGTGTCTCTGCAAAATGGTAAATGCAGGGACTTTCAGGGCCATCCTTAAGGCTGTGGAAAAGATCTCTAAATACACGAGTTCAAAATATATATAATTTCTCAACTATGCAAAATATAAGGATGCTAAATGTTTGTGAATCTAAAGAAACAAAGAAGCACTAAGAGCCAGTTTGTCAGAAAGATACAAAGGCAAGCAGATTCCTGAGCTCAAGGTCAGCCTAGGACAGAAGGAAGTTAGGCCCAGGTGTGGTAGAAATGGTAATTTCAGTGCAGGGTCCCACCCGACTAGTTTATCTTCTGTGCTTAACAAAGGCAGAACCGCCTCTGATTTCTTTTGTAATGTTAAGAAAATGTGTATGCTTGCTGTTTCTTATAAGAATCAAAGCTCTGTGAGGTGAAATCTCAGGGTTGTTTTGATTTGCATTTCTCTAATGACTAGTGATGTTGAACATTTGTTAAGGTGCTTCTCAGCCGTCCGAATTTCTTCAGGTGAGAAGTCTTTCTTTAGCTCTGTACCCAATTTTTTGATAGAGTTATTTGG
>BDUI01002845.1:85547-96169 GCA_002335545.1 Apodemus speciosus | reverse complement strand
TAGGACAACAGATAACTTATTTAAACATAAAAGTGTCATAGGTGTAGAAAACGAGGGATGGAAATATTTTTCATTCAAAGCTGGTTTTACTTATAGAATTTGGATAGACTATGAAGTTCACACATCAGTGAAAGTTCAGAAAAGAACGTGTTCTTTGTAATTAGGTTCTAAAGTATGGCTTTCTGAGCAGTCACGTGAATTGCAATACTATTTCTTCCATGCATTCATCTAGGAATTAGAGATATGTCTATAAACAGTGTAAATATGTGTGACACAGTTGCTTTGAGGAATCAGATTTCTCTATTACATGATATAGTTTGTGTGCAGAGGGATACCCTTAATATCCTAGGATTAGTTCAGCATATTCATCTCCGACTTAATGATTCTAAGTATACACATGTACGTGCATATGTTTGTATGCTCTTGTGATAGGGGTCACTATATTTGATTCTATCAAACTAAATATTTTTTAAAATCACGTTAATCTTCCTCATGTCTTTTTCAATTATTTAATGCATCCCAGAGCCTATTTAAGAGTTAAATTAGTTATAATACTGGTTCTCAATGCAAGTGGGATTGACTTTAAACAGTGAACAACACATTTTACTTCATGTGATGTCATGATCCACATGTCATCTTAGCTCTGGAAGATTACTTCATTTGTTTCTCAATAGTTAGAACATACAAGTGGTCCTAGAAAAATAGCTGTCACTTGTCTCTGCTTTGATACTTCTGATGTTTTTAATGATTGCTGAAAGAGAACCTACATCACTGTACTTCTAAATGATGTTATTCAGTTGACAGGAGTTAAGGCTGATCACAGTTATTTTAAGTTTAATCACTGTCCATACTACTAAACTTTTTACAATGAATATTCTAAATTCCAGATGATAAGTAATTTTTTCGCAATTGTTTTTTTATGTAATAATAAAATACTTGAGACCCTTATACCTCATCTGTTTTCTTTATTTTGATGATGGTTTTTTTTTTGTAATATAGTTTTAAACTTTTAAATGAATGGTTAGAAGTGATTATGTTTACCAGTGGATGCAAATATTCTGTAAAGATTATTGCAAACTCTGCTCCCTAGTTCTTCAGAGATAGGAAAGTTCTAGAAAATAACCTATTTAAAGCTACCTTGTAAGTATAAAGCATTCTACACTATTGAGTATTTAAGAACAGGTTTTTTTTTTCCTCTTTACTAAAATTGCGTTCTTTGCATATAAGATGTGGGGAAATTAGAGTAAGAAACCTACGGCCACTACTACTACTGCCCAGTTCCAGTAAACTGTTTTTCCCACCCTTTGTCCTCTTTAGTCTATTTTAAAATGCTCTATTTCTTACAATAGTTTACTGTGTTGAAAGAATGCCCTAATTATTTGTAACACATATTGCTTTAAAAAAAAAAAACACTTTGATATACTATAAAGAGGGAAGCTGTCATTCAGAATGCTAGTCCAAAAAGTAAAAAAAAAAAAAAGAAAGAAAAAGAAAAAAAGAAAGAAAAAGAAAAAGAAAAAAGAAAGAAGGAAAGAAAGAAAAGAAAATTGTATGTGTACATTTTATAAATAAACCTATGTACGTGGTCTTGCACGCTGCCTTTGCCGGTGTCTTAATCTTTTATTGTTGTGTTTGTTTACAATTAATTATATGCATACATTCTGCACTTTTTATGCCAAGAATCGTTTACTATCTCATATTTGACATTTATTTAAATATACGTGTGCTCTTAACTATTCCCTGAAAGTTTTCATGTGTTATTGAGAATAACATTTCACAGTGTGACTGACGTGGGACACGATTAGAAATAGAGATAGAATAGAGGTAGATATTAGTATAAGCAGGTTTTCCTTATTTTCCTGTTACAGATTTTTGGTTCCCTTTAAAGAAGAAATCTGTCTGAAGAGTAAAGGGGAGTGGGCTTTATCCAGTCTACGATGATGTAAGGCATTACTGAAGCACATGGTTTTATTCACACACACACACACACACACACACACACACACACATATTTGACACAGAAAACTTTGACCTCAGCCTGTGGTCCTTGAGAATTTTATGAAATGTGTCCCACTGGGGTCACATTTAACAGTTCTGGCTTTCYGTGGCAGAGTGTGTATCTTCTGCTTTGCTACTATGCTGTTTTCCTTCAGGACCGGAAGATCCTTTAAGTTAATTTGGCATTAGAAAGCATAACCAGAATCCTTCCTTTCTGAAAATCCCCTTGATGGGTTTCAGAAGGGCAAGCAGGGCCACACGATATCACTGACTTTAGGGTGCTGAAGAAAATTATCCTGAGACCAAGCATGCTGTCTCTGGATTATTACACCATGCTTTACCGGAAGTTTGTTTTTTCCCCTCCCTTCTCCCTTTTTCTATCAGTTTTGAAAGGATTAAGAATTTCCCCCTTTAGTGGACAGATGTGCTGTCTGGAGGACTTTCTTCATCTCCATTTCTTTGTTATATTTATATTTTAAGGGCAGTGGCATGGGAAATAGAAGCTTACATACAGCTAAATGATAATTTGATTTTATTGTTTGCTCTTGAGCAGGTCATTGCCACTTAATTTAAGTGATAAAGTACACCGAATGAGATTAAATAAAATTGTGATATAATTTGTAAAAAATTATGAATACCACTTTTTTTTCCTGACAAAAACATTAAGGTAGTTTTACTTAGTGCTTTTTTAGCCACCTCAGCACCCCAGGTTTGTAAGTGTGAACTGGACCACTCAATCACAGACGATGCTCGCCATGTATGTTATACTGATGTAGGGAAGAGGGAGGACTTTGAAAATGATCACCAGTGTGTTTTAGATTCCCAAGGGCCGAATGCCAGCTATCACCTTACCAGTGCTTGGAGGTCTGCTGAGAGTTTTAATTGTTTATTGTAGCAATAGTCAGTGACACAGAGCACAAGCTGCTAGCATATTTGTGCAGAGAGCTGGGAYAATACTGTGAGGGACTGACTACATTGTCATCAAGGTTTGGGGTATAAAATAAAATAGAATAATATGTGTCTTCAAAGGTGGGTCTGAAGTTTGGGGTTTGCCGCTGACTTTCAGTCTCTCTGGTCTGAGTGTTGTGTTATAATAGGTAGACATGGCCAGAGAGATCACTGCAGTTAGTTCTGTCTTTCATGTCTAGGAAATATAGCACTGAGTGTTTGCTTTTTGTGTGTTTTGTCTCCAAGCAGAGGAAACTGACAGTTTTATGTTTTAAGTGCAGAAAGTTGCTCTTGGCTAAGCAACCCTAGAGTTAATCACAGGGACGTTAGCTTGAATTTTGGTCTTTCTACAGTTTCTGATTTCTCAAACGAAATGTGTTGTTATTACCAAATTGACATCTTACCTTCTGGGTTGAGTTTTAGATAAATGTTTGCTTAAATGCTCTTTCTTCAAATCCATTGCTTTCAAAATACATAGGGTTTTTTTTTTCTTCCCTTTTAAGACTTCAGGAGAGGAAATATTTAATCTTTATAGGGTTTTTACTTTGTTTTGTTTTCTGTTTTTTTTTGGGGGGGTTAGATTTCTGATCCTTTGTTCTTTCCTGTAAAATACAAACTCACTCATTTTATGTGGGCTTGGTGTCTTTTTTTTCTTTTTTTTCTGTCATGTCATCTTTTTCAAACCTCTGACACGAGAGAAATCTAGACACAAGCAATCTCATTTCTCAGAGTACTCCCTGGCAAATACTTTGGTCATTTGTAAGGAGTCACTGCAGGGAGAAGTCATTGCCCGTGTCAGTTCACACTTTTACTTTAACTTCAGGAAAGAATGATTTGGAAAAGTCATGTACTTAATCATTAAAGCTAACTGAAATCTGTGAATGGTGTAAAAGAACATGACATTTGTTTGAGTATCAGTTATATTTTAATACTTGTGTATTAAATTTTTCATCGAAGGGGAGAAAAAAAACTTTATCCAGCGTTGAATTCTATTTAAGAACAATTTCTGGAACTCTCCACATTTAAAAGGAAAATAGGAAACATCGTCAGTGAATCAGGTTAGAATTCCCACTAAAAAGAGCAGAGAGTTAGTTCTCTGTGACATATTTTAGGGGTGTGTGTGGAGGTTGTTTAATTGTAAAGTTCTCTCTGCACCTGTATTTTTTTCCTGAGTACTGGATGATGATGACGGATATTCTTACATTATAGTTATGCACATAAATAAGGCTGAGGCCATAGGGAAATCACAGACCTGTTTATATATAAGAAAAAAAAAAGTTTTCCTTTGAAATAGATGCACTTCTCCCTAAACAGGGACGCACGGAGTTTCATACTCACTACCCTGAAGGCTGCTCCCTGGAAGAAGGAATAGGCCCCAGAGACCACAGGGTTGGAATTCCCAATGAAGGGTATTTTGATGTAGCTTCCTGTCTCTGCTGGAGGAGGTGGGAATGCTCCAAGCTTTCACCTCCTCTCTAGTCTGCTATGATGTCACGCAAGAATTTAGCCAGAATTCTCCAGTGGGGCCTCCTCAGCGTTGAGGAATTAGGATACTGTAAGGTTCCCCAAACATATTTTGGGTGTTATTTTGAAACCTCAAATTTAAAATTGAATTATAATAATGAAGTCAGAATAGTATTTTTAGATTTATTTTGAAGCCAGTAGTTACAGATAGTGAAAAGTTTAACAGGCTTTTTCTTTTTTTCCCTCACATTTTTCTATGTACAAAAAAACGGGGGATTCACTCATTTGAATAGCACCGCAGAAATAGTAGGTTGACTTAATTTTGACAAAGTATGATATGTTACAGATACTGGCTAAATTTCAGGGCCAAAATGAATGTACCTTTTYAATCGATTTACAACAGGGAAATCACTTAATAAAGGGAACTGATGGTCCAATGAGTTAAGTCACCTGAGGAGACACGCGTGCAAACTCTAGGCTCTGACAGAACTCTCCTTTTCTGTGATTTTGCTCTCTACCGTCTTCGCCATCTCGTTTACTGAGGACATCAGTGATTAGGCATGAATGTAAAGAGTCCTCATTTCCTTCAAAGGCCAGTCTAGCGATCTTTACCAGTGGTCCTATGGAGAAATAGGACCCTGAGCAGAGAAGGTCCTTTGCTCAATGGCTGGCTTTTCTTAGGTTGTCAGTCACCCAGGACTCTGCTGTGGTCTGTCTTTTCCTTTGTTCCATAATCCATGTGTATTCAGAAAGATAGTGGAGTCCTATATTATTCTGGATGTTAGAAACTACTTAAATTACTTATTCCACTGTTGTGCGCCCGACTTGATCTACAAAGGAAAAAAAAAGACTAGAGAATCAATGACAGGTTTTTCTTACGTTACTAAAAGAATGATCACCAAAATAATTATAAGTAAATCAGTAGACAATTTCCAGGCTTATTCAGAAAGTTCGCTTAATATTTAAGATTCTTTCATCTTTGTGCTTCCTTCTGCATATTGGTATGGAAACAGAATCAAAGTGCCATTCAGTTTGTCATTAGTATAGAGCCAGAATTTGGTGATTATATAATGAATGCATTGATATGTTTCTTTATTGCAATANGGGGGGGTTAGATTTCTGATCCTTTGTTCTTTCCTGTAAAATACAAACTCACTCATTTTATGTGGGCTTGGTGTCTTTTTTTTCTTTTTTTTCTGTCATGTCATCTTTTTCAAACCTCTGACACGAGAGAAATCTAGACACAAGCAATCTCATTTCTCAGAGTACTCCCTGGCAAATACTTTGGTCATTTGTAAGGAGTCACTGCAGGGAGAAGTCATTGCCCGTGTCAGTTCACACTTTTACTTTAACTTCAGGAAAGAATGATTTGGAAAAGTCATGTACTTAATCATTAAAGCTAACTGAAATCTGTGAATGGTGTAAAAGAACATGACATTTGTTTGAGTATCAGTTATATTTTAATACTTGTGTATTAAATTTTTCATCGAAGGGGAGAAAAAAAACTTTATCCAGCGTTGAATTCTATTTAAGAACAATTTCTGGAACTCTCCACATTTAAAAGGAAAATAGGAAACATCGTCAGTGAATCAGGTTAGAATTCCCACTAAAAAGAGCAGAGAGTTAGTTCTCTGTGACATATTTTAGGGGTGTGTGTGGAGGTTGTTTAATTGTAAAGTTCTCTCTGCACCTGTATTTTTTTCCTGAGTACTGGATGATGATGACGGATATTCTTACATTATAGTTATGCACATAAATAAGGCTGAGGCCATAGGGAAATCACAGACCTGTTTATATATAAGAAAAAAAAAAGTTTTCCTTTGAAATAGATGCACTTCTCCCTAAACAGGGACGCACGGAGTTTCATACTCACTACCCTGAAGGCTGCTCCCTGGAAGAAGGAATAGGCCCCAGAGACCACAGGGTTGGAATTCCCAATGAAGGGTATTTTGATGTAGCTTCCTGTCTCTGCTGGAGGAGGTGGGAATGCTCCAAGCTTTCACCTCCTCTCTAGTCTGCTATGATGTCACGCAAGAATTTAGCCAGAATTCTCCAGTGGGGCCTCCTCAGCGTTGAGGAATTAGGATACTGTAAGGTTCCCCAAACATATTTTGGGTGTTATTTTGAAACCTCAAATTTAAAATTGAATTATAATAATGAAGTCAGAATAGTATTTTTAGATTTATTTTGAAGCCAGTAGTTACAGATAGTGAAAAGTTTAACAGGCTTTTTCTTTTTTTCCCTCACATTTTTCTATGTACAAAAAAACGGGGGATTCACTCATTTGAATAGCACCGCAGAAATAGTAGGTTGACTTAATTTTGACAAAGTATGATATGTTACAGATACTGGCTAAATTTCAGGGCCAAAATGAATGTACCTTTTYAATCGATTTACAACAGGGAAATCACTTAATAAAGGGAACTGATGGTCCAATGAGTTAAGTCACCTGAGGAGACACGCGTGCAAACTCTAGGCTCTGACAGAACTCTCCTTTTCTGTGATTTTGCTCTCTACCGTCTTCGCCATCTCGTTTACTGAGGACATCAGTGATTAGGCATGAATGTAAAGAGTCCTCATTTCCTTCAAAGGCCAGTCTAGCGATCTTTACCAGTGGTCCTATGGAGAAATAGGACCCTGAGCAGAGAAGGTCCTTTGCTCAATGGCTGGCTTTTCTTAGGTTGTCAGTCACCCAGGACTCTGCTGTGGTCTGTCTTTTCCTTTGTTCCATAATCCATGTGTATTCAGAAAGATAGTGGAGTCCTATATTATTCTGGATGTTAGAAACTACTTAAATTACTTATTCCACTGTTGTGCGCCCGACTTGATCTACAAAGGAAAAAAAAAGACTAGAGAATCAATGACAGGTTTTTCTTACGTTACTAAAAGAATGATCACCAAAATAATTATAAGTAAATCAGTAGACAATTTCCAGGCTTATTCAGAAAGTTCGCTTAATATTTAAGATTCTTTCATCTTTGTGCTTCCTTCTGCATATTGGTATGGAAACAGAATCAAAGTGCCATTCAGTTTGTCATTAGTATAGAGCCAGAATTTGGTGATTATATAATGAATGCATTGATATGTTTCTTTATTGCAATAMTAYATATATATATATATATAYAYACACACACACATATATATATAATGTTATCACATATCAGAGTTTCTGCAGAAAATTTAGGTATAGTGTTCACTTCAGACACCTTAATGATATGAGCCTTCTTAAATTTGTTGCCATAAAATCCAGGTGGACTGAAAAATTAATAATGACATGCCCATTAAATCTGTTACCTTTCACTTTAGTTTAAAATACTTTTGGCATTTAACAATATTAAAACCCAGGAAAACAATGGTCCCTTTGAGCTAGGTCTTTTAATTTTTAAATATTAATCCAGTGTATCTTTGATATTGGGCCTGAAAAATAAGCTTAATTTGTTTGAATGTGGTTAAGAAAGGATTCACAGCACTTTTACAAAACAATTTAACAAAAGAACAAAGGGGCAAAAACCCCTTTTCATAAACACTTTCCCTCTTAGTCCTGTCATTCAAATGATAGATACGTTTCAGCTTCAAATACGGTAAAATGAAATATTTATTATATAGATAGGATTCCTTTATTTATTTATTTTACATATTTAGCTATGATTTGGACTTAAAACATGGATATAATTGATGGTTTTTTTCTAGATCCTAATCAAGTCAATTTCCTTAACAAACTTATGAGGTATAATAATACCTTAAACTTCTTGTTTTTGCTTAGGGTTTATTTCTATTAGTAAAACTGCATTTTTAAAGGGAAAATACAATCTTGTCCCTCATAAGAGCTGGACACAGCTTGCTTTCAGCTGTAGTGTGCCTGCCTTGAGTTTAGGAAAATGATGATGCTGAATGCCATGAAGTGAGGATTTGAACTTGGCATTCCTGGCTCGATCTCAGACAGTTCCAGAAGTGACTCTGCAGAAGGCAGGAGGAGCTGACAGTCTCTGGAAATGGCTCTGGCTGGGCTGCAGGCTGGGCCAGGCTGTGTCCCTGAACCTCTTTACTCTTGCTTGCAGGGTTAAGAAGATAGATGCATTCATCTGTAAGGACCCTCTTCCTCTTGTGTCTTAGCCAAGTGGCAGGTGGTTATTATTTTATTATTGATTCCCCCCCTGGCTTTGGTTATTTTTTTCCCCTTGATGTTTCTTTCAGGTGGAAGCTCTTATGCATAATTTATCTATAGGTATTCCTTTAAAATGAAACAGTCTCCTAGTGGAAAATAATCATCTTTTTTCTTGTTAGAAACTATCAATTGAATCATGATACAAGGGAGTGGTTTAAAAGGAGTTCTAAAATAAATGGGAGTGCCATTGTGACAGTGGATCCGGTCACCCCAAGTAGTATGCCCCTCCTTTGTGCACCGATGAGCATGCTATCATACCGTCTGAAGGCTAAATCCCTTCCTCTGCCTTTACTTAACCATCAGGTTTTCCTGTGCTTTTCATTTATTATCTCAGTACAGTTGAATCTGCCATTTTACTCTGATTTTAAGTCATAATTTAATATCAATATGTACCTCATGCAATTATAGCCAAAATAGGTAAATCTCTCTCTTCCCCAAGTTCTTCTTAATGATTATCTTAATGTTGTCTTAAGTATGTTGTTCCAATTCATTTCCCCTTCTATATATCAAACATCCAGTTTCTTCTTTTACTTGAGGATATATAATAGGTAGTGATTGCATTTTCTTAAGCAATCTTCACTCCCAATAAGTTATTGTATGCATGTTCTTTTCTTTCTTTCTTTCTTTTCTTTCTTTCTTTTTTTAGTTTCTCTCAAATCACAGATATGTTAATGTATTCACCTACTGAAGCAAATTCCTTTTTAGGCAGTCTTTAAACTATTTTATACTTGTTCTCATGACACATATTTGTGAACAAAGACGGTCTTAGATGTTTTATAGAAGGTAGTTAAATGGGTTATAATCCAGTTGTAGTTGGTTATAGAGCATTTTCAGAATGGAAGAAAAGTCTTAAGTACAGCTTTGCAGGTAATCCATGGCTACTGAAGCTGGGAAATCAGGTCGGATTTAAGCAGAATGGAGTCTAAGAAACACTCACCAAATACTGAATATAACTGCTTAAACAGTTTTGAAAAATCCCATTTCAACTGAAAGGCTACTTTTAATTTACTTGGGCATGAATTTCATCTTGTCCATATGAGTAAAAACTGTTGCTTTTTGAGATTTATCGATTCCAGAGCTTCCAAGTCGGATGTGGAGAGTCCAGACTCTCCTTTTTTTTTTTCCAGATAAAAGATAAACTGAACCACCTACAAAAATAAGCGGGAGAGTGGAGACAATATTGGATGCCCGAATTTGGTCCTCTTTTCTTGTAAATCAGCAGAGAGACTGTGCCAGGCCTCCCTGTTGCTGTGACAGTGATGCACTGAAGTCACCAGCAGTGACTTCACAGAAGCCAAGCCCCAATGGAGTTTCCATCTGATTGCAATGCTCCAATGAGCCTGTCTGGCCAGCCATCCTCTCCTGTGTCTCTCTGGCCTCAGTGAGCAGGGCATCGGGCTTGGGCCACCCTTCTAATCTGCCCTTGATTTTGTTTCCCCTGTAAATGTCTGTTCCTTTCTTTGAGGAGTTYATGCTTCCAGCTTTTCATCGGAAGGGAACAAACCTGGAGTCTTCCCTTTTATTCCCATCCTGCCTCTGGATGCCATCAGCCCCAGCTTCCTCCAGGACTTGCTCATCTTGTTTCTCCTGCTGCTCCGACATTCAGATCCCCCCCAGAGGCTTTTGATTTACATGCTCTGTCTGAAGGATGCCATGTATTCTGTCCTCAGCAGAGTGCTCACTGGTCCCAGGGCATTCTCAAATACCCTCGCTAATGCTCTTCTGTCTTTATGACGTACCTTTCATCCAGTCTCACCTAAAGCAACCCTCCCCATTTCTCCTGAGGTCTTCCACTTGTGTGGAAGCATCCTGGAACTGGGCTACATTTATGGCTTTAGCATAGCCCAAATGAGAATCTTCTTGGCATTGTAAGCCCAAGAAAAAGGAGAACAAATCATCTCAGTAGTTTCTTACAAATGTTGTACCAAGTGGGAACTCGAGAAAGAATATTATTTCTTCTTCTTCTTCTTCTTCTTCTTCTTCTTCTTCTTCTTCTTCTTCTTCTTCTTCTTCTTCTTCTTCTTCTTCTTCTTCTTCTTCTTCCTCT